>JAYJLU010661033.1:0-11927 GCA_036873645.1 Minona dolichovesicula | reverse complement strand
TGTAGAATCTGATGTTATCTAACTCAATCCATGGTGGTACACTGTTCACCTTAGCTAGGTTTTCCGGTTTAAGGTTTCCCACTTCTGTGAGTTCTGCACTTTTTTTCGCTACTTCTCTCCACGATCTTCCACCCATCTCTTTTTTAGTTCTAGGCTTACTATAGCTTATGTGTTGATCTAGATTTCAGACCAAATCATCTTTTGATCCAAGTTTTACACATTGCAGTAAATCTGTTGTGATAGATATTATCTATAGGTCGACAAAGAAATGTCTGGTCATGCAAAAATGATATATGCAAATACCCCCTCGATGTCAATTTAGAATGAAAATTTATGTCTGTGATATTCACTGTCAAATATGTAGATAGGTATATTTATTAATTTTTCCAACATATTGTAAGAATTATAGCATAAATTTTCTGCAAAACAGAATGTTGTTTGGTCATAATATAGCGGATTCAAAATAGTTTTGAGATTTAATGATTACATTTTCAAACTTACTATGTATATGCATGTAATGATGAGAGTTGACTTCATTTTTTATGTTTCAGCTTTAATCAGCTTGACCTACCTGTGTACGAATCCTTTGATATCTTGAAAAAATGCCTACTAATTGCTATTCGAGAATGCAGTGAAGGATTTGGTTTGGCTTGACGCGCTTAATATGATATTTTTGTAACTTATTTATGTTCCTGAAAATAAAGCAAAATTTTCACTATTATTCAAATAATTTTGGAAATATAAGAATTTAGTTCATCTGTGTGTTTTTAAATCGTGTTTTCATTCGATTTTTTTAAAACTATTTAAATAATATATGCATGCACGATGACAACGGAATTGTTTAAGTTAAACATATTTCTAACTATAATTTCGTTGTCCTCGTGCATGCAGTATCTACTTTTTTAGAAATTCAAAGTTTCTTGCTTCAAATTCCTCCCAGTTAGGTATTTATTGATGATAAGTTTTGTTTATCACAATCTATATAACCCATATTCTCAATAAACTATAAATACTTGTTCTCTTATACTACAATCTCATCTACAAAATGCAAGCCACTTCCATACCTACATAGTAATGAAAATAACTGAACTGAACTCCAAAACCGACCAATCAGCACAATCTGTGAGAAATAATCATAATCTCGAGCATGCGTCGATCTATAGACATGGGACAAAAATCTATCAGATTCTAGGGTAAAAGGTCTGGAATATTATGAGCAACGCGGAGTACGCAAATATATTTTCTATATTGGTAATTTTCTATAGAAGTAATTATAAAACAAAATTTGCGTACTCCTCGATGAGCAAACATGAAAAACTCAGTATATCTCTCTCAGTACCTACGTACGTACCGTAAAACGTATCTCTAAAACAAAACTTTCTAGACGGGGCGGTCCGATAAATACGTCACGCTAGGGGGAAGGGGGTTCATATCGTGATACGGAGGGAGGGAGACCTAAAATTTGAAAAAATTGAAAAAAGTTCTCAGAGACTACTCTATCAATATAAACAATATTTTAAGCTGTAGTCTCTGGTTCTTCTAATAAGATATTTTATTATCTTATTATAGTTATAATTATCTACATATATATTTTATATAATATAATTATTTTATATAAAATTTATTATTTAGAATTTATCTTAGAATTTAATAAATTTAATGCGTTTATTTGCAGTTTTGTTGATAAAATAGTTAATCGATCTAATTATAGAAATAAAAAGTACTTTAACGAAATCCTTTGTAAAGTGTTATAATCTTTATTTCTAGTCAACAGTAAGTTTTATTTATATAATACTGTACCAGTGAAACAATGAAATCGTTATATCAAATTTTAAACAACCCAATATTTCTTAAGTAATGTGAGTTGTTGGGGGGGGTGTCCATGCGTGACGTAATTCTTAGAGAGGGGGTCGACCAGGCGTGATAAAGGGGGTCAATGGGTCATATTTTGCGTGACGTAATTATCGGACAGCCCAGAAGTCAATAACCTTTATCATATTTATTATATGTTTTACCCTTTTGTGTAACTCTACTGTATTTTCCCTTTGATTGTCTATTTAGTATATGTATTTGTATAATATGTTGTAGTTTTCTAATCCCTTCTGTTGAATCTTCTCTTACTCTCAAACTCTCTTATCAGCTGTTTTACTCTCTCCGATTTTCTGTTATTCGTATTTTTATTGTTGTTTGCTGTATCTTTGTTGGCTTTATTTCATTTTATTCTATTTCTTTTCGGGAGGTAGTGGGATAAAAAAAACCTGGCACTTGCCTCAAATTGTTACTGACAAACATTTGTTCAAAACGGTTGACTTACGATAATTAGTTTCAGTTTCCAATAGCGTAAATTAACTTCATTTTTAAATAACGGGTGGATTTGTGAATTTGTCGATAAACATATGGCTGCTAATTTAAGAATTTCAGGACTATTAAGACAGGCAATAAAATTACAGAATGTTGTTCAGAGGAATATTCTTGTCGGTTCATCTATCATTTCTAACAAATTTCAAGGTATGAAAACGTTTTTGGCATATTTACGAAACTATAGACAACAATTGGAATTAAATGAACAGAAATATATTTAGGAATATAATATTCAGAACTTTTTAAAAGTAATGGGATATAGTATTTGGGTGTATTTGATTTCAACCATTTGTTCCAACATTAAATCTATATTCATGTTGATTCTATCTACTCCAATTGATTTTTGACATTTAGGAAGTTTTATTTAGATACTAACATTATGTTTATGAAAAAAATAATCATTGTATAAAATTTCATTAATGATTTCCTTAATTAAATCTGTCACAATTTTTATGCTGTCAATTGTTAATTTAATATATGTACATGTATCCTGATTATAATACAATCATAGTGATGTAAATTTTACCACAAACATAATAAGGATATTATGAAAAGTAAATGGATATAATTAAAATGTATTATTTACCTAATCAGCTGTCTACATGCTGTACCTACATGTATTGAAATTTTTAATTTTATGACAACTAAAAACTTATCACAAAATTTTAGGTAAACAGAATCTAATTGTATTAAATAAACGTGGAGCACAAGCTGATAAAGGTCCAGATAAACCAAAACCACCATCTTCAACTCCTCCTGCAAGTCCAAGCAAACCACCACCACCTCCCCCACCACCTACTTCAACATCTTCAAGCTCATCCAAAGGAAGGATAATTGCTGTAATTGGTGCTGTTGTAGATGTGCAGTTTGATGATGAACTACCACCAATTCTAAATGCATTGCGTGTTGAAGGTCGAGAACCTAAGTTGATATTGGAAGTGGCTCAGCATTTAGGAGAAAATTGTGTTCGAACAATTGCTATGGATGGTACAGAAGGTTTAATTCGTGGTCAAGCATGTAATGATACTGGAGCACCTATTAAAATACCTGTTGGACCTGAGACTCTTGGTCGTATCATAAATGTTATTGGTGATCCAATAGATGAAAGAGGACCCGTTAATACCAAAGTATTTTCTGCCATTCATGCAGAAGCTCCTGATTTTGTAGACATGAGTACTGAGCAGGAAATTTTAGAGACTGGGATCAAAGTCGTTGATCTACTTGCTCCTTATTCTAAAGGTGGTAAAATTGGATTATTTGGTGGAGCAGGGGTTGGTAAAACAGTCTTAATTATGGAACTGATTAACAATGTTGCTCGAGCTCATGGAGGTTATTCAGTATTTGCTGGAGTAGGGGAAAGAACTCGTGAAGGAAATGATCTTTATCATGAAATGATGCAAACAGGTGTAATTGACATCAAGGGCAACAATTCAAAAGTTAGTATACTTATATATAATAGACTTGTATTAAACTACCATTGTCTTATAAACAGGGCTGTGAATCTTCCGCTTTTTTTCACAACGAATTTGATCGTTTGTTTGCATCGAAGCATCATTATAATAGATAGGGTTGATATAATAGGGCCCTTTTTAAATCCTTTCTTCCAGCTATTATTCCAACTATCTTCCTTTAATAATTAAATACCATTCACACCCCCAAAGAAATGATCATTCAAGTAATAGCATTTTAGCCTTGAAATCTCTATTGTAAAAACTACTCTCAAACGTGTTTACTTGGAGTTTTTATTTTGTAATTTCCATAGCATAACTTTTTCATTCACTAGACAATGTGGTTTTCTCATCCGCTTTTGGTGAAAGTATTATATTTCCCTGCATCTTTTATGAAAGAAACTAAATAATAGGAAATTGAATAGGTTTTCTCAAGCAAAAACACCTACATATATAAATCAAATAAATGTGTTGTGTCTAATGTTTAATGACTGATTTCAGCATTTTTAAATTATGTCAATTACATGTAAATGTTATGTAGATATTAAACAAGAATGTATGACAAATAATGCTTTGTATTTCAATCTACTGAGTAAACCATAAAAGTGAATTTCCCAGGTGTCTCTAGTTTATGGACAAATGAATGAACCTCCCGGGGCTAGAGCACGAGTTGCCCTCACTGGCCTTACTGTTGCAGAATATTTTCGCGATGAACAAGGGCAAGATGTACTGTTGTTCATTGACAATATATTCAGGTACTATTTACGTTTCACTCTTCAAAATTTCAGCATTTCCAGGCAATTTTCGGATTTGATTGTTAAAGAAAATGAGATTATAAAAATGTACAAAACTCAAACACAAAATCACTAGAAAATTATTTTAACATCAGCATATTTTATAGAATCGTGTCCCAATTTTTTACCAAGTAATACCTTCTCTTTTTTTACCATGAGTATAGAAGATTGTTAACTGTTACTATAGGTAATTGTTAAAAATCATAGGATATTAGAATTATAAGATATATATATATATATATGTATATATAAGGTGGGTGTAGGTATTACATCATGATACAAATAAATAAATATGCAGATAATATAAGTAAATATAAAGTTGCATGCAGCCTTTGACCGCCTATAAACTCATAAAAAATGTATATGTACTAATGTATAGGTTTTATAAAATCATAATAATATTACCAAATGAATGTTGAAGTAAGTAGCTTTGACAATAAAAATAGATATTCACAAAGTATATGTTATTACATTTTATAGGAATATTGTAACTTGTAAATAGATACACACAACTTTTTAATGCATATAATCTTATAGTTGTATAAAATATAAGATCGCCATGTACAAAATTGAATGGCAAATAATTAGTTATAGCTACATAACATAGTAAAAAGTTATTCTTTCCTAGGGATCTTGTAGCTAGAGATAGATGGGAAATCGGATTTTCTTTTTAGAACATCATTTACAATCTCATTATGTAGATACATCTTTTTTCTATTAAAGCACGATTTAATTCGGCGTCTCTTTCTTGCTCTTTGTCTATGGTAGTCTTTTCTAGGTCGTTTAACGTTAGACCCATAGAACTGACATGACTTCGTGACCACTATTATTGCCTTGATTGTGATTTCACTTAAGTTAGTGCGTTTTTTGGTAACCACATCAGGAAGAATACTGAAAACTCTCGACTTCAGTATTACCATGAAGCAAAATGAGTTCTAACAAGTTTTCACAAATTCGGGAAGGTACGGTCTCCGCCAGATTGTTTCCATATTTCCAGAATATCTTTATGATCAGTGTTGACATCAGTTGATTGAAACAGTGGAACTTCAATTTCCAGAGATCCTTGTTCTTCTGAATTTAGGACAATAGGCAACGTTTCGGCAACAGTTGTGACCCAGTTTTTGTACCGTTCTCGCCAAGCAGTCAAAAGGATACAGACAGTATAACATTTTATAATATAGATTGGAGTAATAATAATTTATTCGACCATGGGTTGCGTGAAGAAGTTTATAAAACATGATATTTAAGCATTGTAAGCAATCTATCTGGAATAAAAGATAAACAGTATATGAAATAAATTGATAACAGTTAAAGATACGTTGTTTTCTATTATGTAGAATATGGTACCTATAAAATATAAAATAATATCAATATTATGTCAATTTTAAATTCGCTCTTTAGATAGGTGCATTTTTTGCGCCATCCTTCTAATTTTCGCGCATTCTGGCTTATTACACACAAATTCGCTTTTTGCCACTTGACAAATCTCGAGACCCGATAATTTAGCTTTAAAAAATTGGATTCCAGAAATTTACATGGCCTGATATTTTTATTTTTCAATAGGAATATAGCTGAAATTTGAATTCGAGTATATGTGACTAAATTCGAGTACCTGTGACACTAAGAATTTTATAATGAGAACGCTGACTTGGGAGATTGTGTCCTCACGATGTAGGTAATTACCGTAATTAATATCAAATCTCATGAGAGTATATATATGGTGTGGTTACATAAGATTTGAGTTATGTAATTAAAATTCAAAAGTTTATTATTACAATACTATTAAATATGTAGAATTGAGTTGTGGACAAAGAAAGATTTAAGATGTCTTTGACATTGTTTCACAATATTCAGGCGCCAATTATTAAAGTTTACAAGATTTATGGTTAAGGTAAGTTATCATGCGTTGTCCATCTTATAATAAGAAGAAATAAGTGTTTTATTAAAAGGTAACCAAAATGGAAATCCAAGTACAAACATTAGAGACTGACTAAAAGGTAAAATCGTTGGTAATAGTGTGGAATAGGTAGATATAAAAAGGTAAAATATTAGAATAATGGTATGGTGTATGGTTAATATAAGTTACGCTTGACATTTCGTTTTTCGACATAACATTTCGACTTGATACATACGTATATGAAAATTCAAGATTCGGAAATTTTTACTTAATTTTCACTTATTCAATTTAGGTTTACTCAAGCTGGCTCTGAAGTGTCTGCTTTGTTGGGTCGTATTCCCAGCGCAGTAGGTTATCAGCCAACATTGGCCACTGATATGGGCACCATGCAAGAGCGCATCACCACTACAACTAAGGGATCAATTACTTCCGTACAAGCCATTTATGTACCAGCGGATGATTTGACTGATCCTGCTCCTGCCACTACATTTGCCCATTTAGACGCTACGACTGTGCTCAGTCGAGGAATCGCTGAGCTTGGAATTTATCCAGCTGTTGACCCTCTGGATTCTACTAGTCGTATTTTGGATCCAAATGTTGTCGGGGAAGAACATTATTCTGTTGCTAGAGGCGTTCAAAAACTTTTGCAAGTATGTTTTAAGACATTACGGTTAAAATTTGAATTTAACTTTATATATTGACAAGATTTTTTTTATCATTTTTGTCTTTAGGATTACCGTTCTCTTCAAGATATTATAGCAATTTTGGGAATGGATGAATTATCCGAGGAAGATAAACTAACTGTTTCTAGAGCGAGGAAAATACAACGCTTTTTCAGCCAACCCTTTCAAGTGGCAGAAGTATTTACTGGCCACGAAGGAAAACTGGTTTCTTTAAGTGATACCATAAAGGGATTCAAAAAAATATTAGCAGGTACTTGCACTTGTTCCATAGAACTAAGATATCGAACTCCCTTATTAGAAATTAGTTGTGTGCCTGTTAGTTTTATAACATTGATTAAAGAATTATAATCAAATATAATAATGTACTATAAATAATGTTATAGTCTAATTATTGAATAGTGATCTACATAGTGCGTCAAACAAATGATAACTTAACTACAGTAGGTGTTTATTTGTGAACGCCATTTTAAAATTGCCAAGATCTGTGGAAGACTATGTATTTATTTATCTACATTAGCGCATGTCTTCAGAATATACCTATGATCAATATTATTCTTATTCGTTATGCTTCCATTAGCTCGGCAGACTACGCTTTTCCGAATTCAAAATGTCAATTTAAATGTTACTGGTTTACTTTTGATTGTTCTCAAATACTGCAGATACTCTTTACATTGAGTTTCTTTGTCTATCCACCAATATGTCTATAATGTTTTAAATATTAAGTTTCTCATTATTTCAGTCAATTCACATATGAAACAGTATATAGTTTAAGAAATAGCAAAATAATATAATCTTCTTGTTCAATACAGTCAACGGGTAGTTAGTCAATATATGCAGTCTCAACTAAAGCACAACTAAATACAAAATGCCGCATCATCCTTATCTCATATTTATTTTCATTTTTGGGTCGTTTTCAATAATACATCTGGTTCATCATTACCCTATAAGACAATACGCACAAACGAAATTTGATTATATACAGTAGTATTCTTATAATATATCTGGGAAATGAGACAGAATCTACTAATTTTTAAATTTAGTTTAGTGTATTTACTGTTAAATATTGCTTGGAATGTTATAAGACTAATGCCGCGTCTAGTTAGTACACTATGCGATTTTTTATTCAATTCGATTCTAATATATCGAATAAAATGTTCTATTTCTGTGCTATTGTTCGTTTTTGTCGAATTCAAAGAAAATTTCGATTATATTTTCGATTTACAATTTAAAACTATTTTTAGAAAATCTATGTAAGACATGCAGTCAACATTTATCGAATCGAATAAAAGTCGAATAGTGTAGACGCGGCATAAAATATATGCGAATGTCAAGAAAGAATATTGCTAACGTGCTGACTTTTCTTTACATGTTTGTAGGAGAGTGCGATAAACTTCCAGAAGCAGCTTTCTACATGGTGGGTAATTTGGATGATGTTTTCAAAGAAGCAGAAAAAATGGCCTAAATCAATACTAATTTAGTAAAGTAACTGTTTGATTGTATTTGTGAAAATTAACAATATTACAGGTTAATAATTCTCCAGTTACAAATTGTTATATATAAATATATATAGTTATGCACCAATAAAATAAATAGCTTTATTAATTCTTTAGTTTTTCGGTCTATGGAATGATGGTATTTTGAGCATCTATTGCTATTAATGTTAAGATTTAGAAATCGTATGTTGATAACAAAATGTGGCATCGCTATCATAAAAACTTAATTTGCCTATTTCACCACTATCGGATAATTTAGTTAATTTTGACCTTGTCGCTTTTGAAATTTAATGTAATAAAAGACATCATTTATATTTCCGCGACAAGATAAGGATAAATCTCATGATTGAAAAGTAGTTTTGGGTTTCATATATAATTTCAAAATTTGTAAGTCTCCAAAACACATCTTATTTATATTGACATTCAAGTTAGCAGTCAGGGGACTATGGTTGGAATCATTGACTTCTCGTTAAGGCTTTTAAATTCGTAATAGTTTGGAGGACGATATATTTAGACTAAGGTTGTATATAATAATGTGGGTAGGTTATTGCAATTCCACAATTGTTGACCGCAAATACACTGATTTGTCACAGCTGAATCAACTTTGATGAAAATTGATGCCTATAGAAAATTCCTGAGCATATCATTTAAGAGGTCTTTTGTTCTCTAATCGTGGCAGTGAGTCGAAATGCTAATGTCAGCCCTAATTGATTAATTTTATAATGAACTATCTCATTTCAGAATGCAGCACTTCATCTTAAGAGCATTGCATTTGGTAATTTGACATTTTTAAAACAAATAAACTTACTTTCACAGCTCACATCATCATCATAATAATGTGAATTCAGTTTGAAAATAGTTGATTCGATCAGATTTACTAATCATAAACATACGTATAAAGACAAATTTTTAAACCAAGAAAATTCAGGTGAAAATTTTATAGCATGGCAAAGGTAAATAGAAGTTTACGAATGATGGTTGATACAGAGGATCCTTTATTTTATGGGATGAAAAAATTGAAACTTCAAGGTAAAGATTTGTGTGCAGTCCCACCCGAATTGTATAATCTCACCGATCTTGAAGTCTTGGATATGAGTCCCGAGAGAGAAGCTTGTTTGTATTATAAATTACAGGAAATCCCAGCGGGAGTATGTAAGTACATTATGATATAAACTGATCCGTATAGTTGTGTACCGTATATACCTAATATAGTCAGATCATCAATTATACACATCAGATCTTACTTACTGTTTCTAAGAGCAATAATCTATTCCCGCTAAATTTGTAACTAATTTTCTTAATTCAATTTATTTAGGCAAACTAATCAATCTTAAAGTCATCATGGTGGACACAAATGATCTCAGGTCTCTACCGCCCGATTTCGGTCTGTTGCAAAATTTAGAGAGAATCGCTTTAAGCAACAATTGCTTAACAAATCTTCCTGCAGAATTCATCCAACTAAAAAATCTGAAGTCTCTACATATTGCTAACAATAAGTTCGAGATTTTTCCTGAAGAAGTTGTGGAACTGGAGAATCTGGAATTTCTAGATCTCAGTGACAATATGATCACTAACGTTCCAAAAACAGTTCGACGAATGAAAAAGTTAGAGACTTTTCTGTTATTTGAAAATAAAATTGAGCGGCTGCCTGACGAAATTTGCGAATTAGTACAACTACGTTGTATCTGGCTTGGTAATAATCAGATTAGCCAACTGCCAAGACACTTTGGACGATTGACTTTGTTGGATTGGTCATGGCATTATACCTCCACAACACTGAATGGCAACCCATTGGTGCATCCTCCATTAGATGTTTGTAAACTGGGTGCGGATGAAATATCAAAATATTTTCAAAATCTTCATGGAGGCCAACTGGATAATGATGAGCCTCCAAGACAAACTCTCGATTTTAATCCGGAAGCTATGAGATACTTGCGAAGAGGTTCAGCTGTTCAAGCAATTCCGGATTTTAATATTGCTTCCTCCTAATTACTGATCACAGATCACTGTGTTTAGGTACATGCGCAACTATAGAAACAATGTATGTACACCAGTAATCTATATACTATGATACATACCTACTTATAATTTATTTAATCAGGAATAAATTGAACAATATATTCAAAATCTCTTGTTTTAATTTGTGATATATCTGTAATATCTATATCAATAATATATAGATCAAAATTGTGTAGAGAAAATATTTTAACTCGATCATGTTCATATACATATACATATATATATTTGTACGTTGGTATTCTCTTAATTAATAGTTTGGGGTAATAGCTTCATACACGTTGAACATATGAACAGCGGATTTATTATGTATTTCTTTTCAAAACTGCGTATATAAGGACACTTGTGTATATTCTATCACATACCTATAGGTTTGTGATAGAATACACAACTGTATGGAATCAACATACTGTAGACCAGTTATAAAAGAATCAGATCAGATCTGAATTCATTCTACCAATACGACAAGGTCGTTCTCATAATCACATATTCTTTGCTTCTGTAACTTTTTTTATTAAATTCAACTCAAAAAGACTTTTGAAATAAAATTTCAATTTCCAACGCAACACAAAGTCAGCTCTTTTACTAGTCTCTAAAGCCATATGTGAGTCTTCATATTCAAGCGTCTATATAGTACTTGAAATTGTGGAAAAACTATTTTAGACTCGTCATTTTATAGTCAGCCATATTGGTCCGAAAAGATGCATTCTTTCAGTAGAGTTAATTGTTTTAAAATACAATTATTATTACCTACATATATGTAAATATATATTTCATACAAATCTCTCATTCACTACACAAACTGCTTTCCAAAACCCTATAAATCCACATCAATCATCCCCCTACCTAACAAACTGTTGTCTATCTACCGTCCTGTTTCAAATCTGTCATCATGGGGGAAACCATTGAACGTGCAAAGAAAACAGTCAAAGTCAAAGAAAACGATACCCCTTGTTCTCCTTGATCTTTCCGCAGCGTTTGACACGATATTGATCGCCCAATTCTCATAATCACTCTACGCAACTGGTTTGGTATTGGGTGAGAATGTATCTCTTTGGATTAATGATTACTTATCTGATCGTGATTTATCTGTCACTGTGAACAATATGAAATCTATGCCGAGATCATTACTTTATGGTGTCCCTCAGTGCAGCGTATTAATAATAATAATAATAATAATGTGTTTATTAAAATTCAATGGGAAACATTTACGTGACAAAAAACAGGATGATTAA
>JAYJLU010659922.1:0-11932 GCA_036873645.1 Minona dolichovesicula | reverse complement strand
CCTTTGTGGTGTAATTTCCAAAATGTATGTACGCAATCTGTAAACGATTCACGCAAAATAAAAGGAAAGAAAGTAGTAGACACACACACTCATCTCTCTCTTCTCTCTCTCTCTCTCTCTCTTTCTCTCTCTTCTCTCTCTTTCTCTCTCTTTCTCTCTCTCTTTCTTTCTTTCTCTCTCTCTCGTTCTCTTTCTCTCACTCTCTTTCTCTCTCTCTCACTCTCGTTCTCTTTCTCTCTCTTTCTCTCTCTTACTCTCTCTCTCTCACACACTCTCTTTCTCTCTCTCTCACACACACTCTCTTTCTCTCTCTCTCTCCTCTCTCTCCTCTCTCTCACACACACTCTTTTTCTCTCTCTCTCTTTCTCTCCTCTCTCTCTCACTCTCTTAAAGACGATAGAGACGATGAAAACCTAAAAATATCTTGAAAATCCGGCTTGAAAAAAATGTCATGCCAATTAAGAAAGTTGTACATATAAGCTTTGGCAAACAATTTAGAATGTATAGTAAAGGTGGCAATTTGGTACGATTTATTCTCTGTAAATTCTCTGTAAATAGGTTGATATCCAATTAGGGTGAAGTATTCTTAGAATTGAAGGATTATTAGGGATAACTAGTCGCTTCACTATAATTCCAGTCTCTTTCGGAAAGATTGTTTTAAGGGGAGGTATTCGTGCTACTTTTCAAAATACTTCTTTTAGAGTGATAACTAAAGTATAAATGACTCAAAATAAGTAATCTTAAAGATCAAATGATAATGAAAATTGTTGAAGATAGTCGTTGATAATTTCTGTAATATTTCTATATAATCCATCTTACAAAATATGCTTCTGTAGTCCCTGTGTCTATAACGACTTTGTTTATGCCAAGAAAAAAGTCGTTAAGAACAGGTGGTCGTTATATACAGGTAGGGTATTCCCGATACTAATACAGTATTCCAAATATTATGTATTGACATAAATCTACATAGTATGTAGTAATGCATTGTCTCGCCATAAAAAGAAAGGCCGAGCACTCAACAGCTAGCCTTCACATCATTGTGAGCATCGTTGGTCGCGTTAGACAGGGAGTCGTTATAGACAGGTTGAATTATATGGAAATGATATAGGAGAAATCAATCCGTGCAAATTGTTAAGGTCGTTGTTGACAGGAAGTCGTTATAGGCAGGGATTATAGGGTCGCTATAAACAGGGACTACTGTAATCTTTTAATCCAATTAAATTTTATATTGTTATGACTACCTTTTGTCCAATAGTTTAAGAAATCTGTTTAACCGTTACAAATTTCCTTTCACTGGCTTTCTTTCCATAAAATATTTATCAAAATAAACATTAGTAGGCGTTTTGAAGTGAAGGTAATATGACATTTGAGTCTCTGATCCACACAGATTTCTAACCCAATCCACTCGCCCTGCTAACTTCGGCCGTACGGTTGGAAACCCCAAAATGGACAATGCTATTTCCAGTCGATGCATCTCGAGGCACCGAAAACGGTAGCGCTGAAGTCGTTAGCCGAAAGATAGAAGAAGAACGTACATGTTTCTCCGACCGCCAGGCTACATACAAACACCAAAAAGGAATAGACAGCGTGCAGCTTTTATTCAAGTTCGTTTTCCTCATCACAATCATCTCAAACAAACGACTAAGGTATTTTTCAGAAAGTATAAAGTCAACATGCGTATAATCCACAAGCCGCAAACTTTGAATGCAGCCCTGATAAACACCTCCTTTAACGTCCTTCAGTGTCTCTCTCTCTCTCTAAACCATAAAGAATCCCCCCTTGTCTTTCAACACATCCACACCTGTGGAAGAAAACTAAAGTCCAGCTCGACGTACTAACAATGCCTAGTCATTTCTATTTTCTACGCATCCAGGCTTTTAAATAAATGTTGCAGTACGCTTTCACGTTTTCAGATAAACTTAAAGTCACACAGCACATCAAAAATCAACATCTAGCATCTACGCAGTGAAACTTCTCAAAATCAGACGAGAATCAAAACGCCCCAGAAAGTCAGTCGAATAACATATGCCAATCCAACCCATACAACATGGAAACGTTCCACAGAGGTCCCAGTTACGTCGCGAGTAGGACGTATATTTAATGATATCAATTTTACCTAAGGCTGTATGTAGCATATGGAACGTCATATTTAGGTCCCAAATCCTTCGTCAAGTTACGTCCCAGGGACGCATCTACGTCATATGACGTCCCTGTGTTGTATGTATGGGAAGCATGGTTTCGCAAACTCCGAAAACCGAGAACGTTTAGAGAAATTCATAAAGAGAAGCATAAAATTCGGGTATTATCGGACGACCTCTTACAGCCTCAAAAATAATATTTTACAGTAAGACATGAGTGCGATAAAATGCGATAAATGCATGCGATATAATTCGCCCCTTCATTTCAAGCATTACACAGGGAAAAAAGATTTAGAGACACAGAGAAAAAGAAAAAGATAGACAATCAGAGCAAAATAAAATTGGTACAACGAACAATATCAATTACCTGACAACCAATCAGATCAAGGCACTGAGAAAAACTGAATGAGAGAATCACGCAAGAACTAGTGGATACACAGAATTATTGATGAATTGGATAGACAGAAATAACTAAAAATAAACTAAATAAACTAAAATAATTAAAATGGTTTAAGTTTAAGGAAATAGTCAAAGTCACTCTGAATGCACAATCTAGGTTTAAATCGCTTAATGAAAGGGAGATTCTAAAATTGAAAGTTTTCGATCATTCATTGACTGAGATAAAATGCTGAAATTCGAGCGAGCAGTAATTGATTGGATAGGCAGACACTCCACCACGTGTTTGCCAATAGAGCTGCTTGGAGTCCCGGACGTGGACCTGCTTTCCGTTAGCCAACGCGGGATATGCTCTTTGATCCGACAGTCAGTCTTTGCATAGTTTTGCCGATATAACTGTCCCCACAATTGCAATTAAATTGATAGATTAAATGGAATCGACTTCTAGGTTCGATGACGTCTTTCAGAACTGGGTTGATTAGTTTGCGAGTTGAAGGTATGACGATGGCGTCTGCTGCGAAGAAGTTAGCGTTGACAATGTGTGAGATTCTTTTAGAGATCATTTGTTATTGGTTTCGCCGAGATATGCGACGCGTAAAACAATCGGCTTCTTTTTTGGACGGTAGATCGGGTTTGCCTTTTGACTTTGAGGAGAGATATGCCTGTCAATAAAAGTAGCAGGATCGTTGTTCGATTATATAGTGTTTCTTTCAGCAATTCCAGTTCTCCAGACAGTTTGTCAGGATCACTGCAGATCATATATGCGCGATGGAATAAGGTTTTTACGAGTCCAATCTTGTAGCGTAACGGTATGAAGTTGTGGAAATTTGTGTATTTGCCTGTCCATGTCGGTTTGCGATAGACTGAAGTAATTGAGTGGAGGAGGATGATGGCTCAACCAGAACACATCTAAACTGTTCCAAAACGTCATCTCAAACCAACGGCAGGTCATCAACAAACTTCTTCCTCCTGAAAAGCAACACCTGCGAGGATCAAGAAATCGCAATCACATCAGACAGACACCGACAAGCAGAAGAATTTCATGCACCACTGCTAAAAGTGACATTCTAAAAGGATGCCATTCCTTTTAGATTGTTTTGAGATTTGTCATGACAGACTGCTAAATAAAACACTGACATCAACAAAGCTACTGATACTTCTCCTACTTATGATGATCCGCTATCAGTGGATGGAGGACAACATTTTGTACTCAATTCATATACTGGTTCCTAAAATGCTTGACAAATCGATACTGAATTTCCCAATAAACCATCATTTAGAGATGTTATACATTTAGAAGGCTATAGAGAGTTAGGTTAGATGTCACTATCGTATATCAGCATGTTTTTTATTGAATAGCTCCAATAGAAGAAAACTGGTTATCAAATGTATTACTTTCGTAGTTCGATAGTAGCATAACATAATTTTGGATTTATCATAGCCAAAATAAATGAGTCAGCATTATAATGATTGGAGAAATATGCAAAGAGATTTAATTATGTAGATTCGTAACCACAATTTTAAAATCAATAAATTTGAATTTCTTGCCACAATTTCTGTTCTTTTAATATTAGTTTATTTAAACAACATATTATATATGAATTTTATTGCAACACTTTCTCATAAATTTAATTGTCAAATACATAATATTATGTATAGACATACTGTAATTGTAATTTGTCACAAAATACGAATATACGTTGTAGAATTGAAATAGAAAACCGATTGGACTGAACTATTTTAACTCGATGTAGCTACTAGGTATACCTCTACACCATGTTAAAATATCAACCCAATCGATTCAGTAGTTCGGCCACAACAACTGAATGAATTAACAAAGAATACATAGAATTTAGAAAATCATGAGGTAGAACCTCCAGAGAACCAAACTATCATTTATTGAAACAAGAATAATAGTAGAATATTAAAAGTGTTAGATAAATCTGTTTTAGTTTGTTCACCTTCATAGAATCAAATAAAGGAAGTATAAAATATTTATAATCCGATCTGATATTTTAAGGATATGGTTATATTTTAGATTTATATGTGTTTATTTAACCAAAGTATAATGGCCAAGATTACATTTGTGAGATAACCTGACTCTTAAAGGGAACGGTTTTATTACTGCATATTATTGCACATCAACAAATATATTACGTCCTTTATCTCAGAAAGCATGCTATAGAAGCACCGTTTCATATTGATTACGAGTACGTCAAAACAGTCACAGTAGTGGGTAACCATAGACTTGTACCTCACACAATATGAGTTCTCTATTTCTTCCCTCGAGTATTATTCTCACATATCTCCCGATCTTTTCACATTTTAGACGAATGATTTGAAAATTTGTAGTGGTTGCCGGACCAGCTGCACATTCTGAGAAAGAGGATCCATCATTTGACAACTAAAATAAGCATTTAAAACAATATAATTTTAAGATTATGTTGAATGTGGATTTTGATGCATCTCAATGTATAATATACGTATATTGTATATGTTGAATATACAATGTAATCAAATATTCTATTAGTTGTTACAAATGTTACAGCTTTACAAATCATGTGAGAATTTATCAAAGTACGTTGTAAAATACGTCTTACGAGTAAATTAAAAGTTATAAAACATTACAACCAACGATGATTTCATTAAATAAAATAATTTTACAATACTATGTTAAAGCCAAACTTCATATACTTTGGTACAACTTAAAATAAAAAATTAACTTTTTCAAAATTAATATTTCCTATCTTAAATCCAATACATAGTATAACAACCTTCGTAACTGAGTTGGTTGAGGCATCTGTAAATCAATACGCAGCAGTTAACACTAGAACAGCCAAACCCGTCAATTTACGATTTGGTATAAATTCTTAAGGGGAGGTATAGTACACCCTATCTCCGTGATGTTAAACTGGAAAAGCTGTTCAATGGAATTTCCTGAAATTTTAACTACTTCTACATTATATCGTTTTATTCAATTACGGCCAAAATTAAGTTATTTGGATGAAGGGGTCAATATTTTTCTACCTATATAAGAATTTATATAAAATATGCAAAACTTTGGAGACATAATTACTGCCATAAATAATTAATTGTATTTTTGAAATATCTTTATAAAAGTCGCCTTAAGTATAATATGTAATACAATGATACAAACAACTGGTAAAAAGTTTCAGTTTCCTAGAAATATAAAAAAGATCATTTGCTATGAAAACCTCTGTCAGAAAGAGACAAATGAAGAATTGAGATGTCCACCAACAAGATATGACAATAAAGATAGCTATGGTTATACTATGATAGCTAGAAATGTCCCTCTGTTCAAAAGCATTAATCAAATGCCCATTATAATGGACGACCTAGCTAGATTGAATCATGGTGCAGGAATAGAGGAAACTAGAAAGTGCTAGAAAACGGTCATCAAATGCTCAGGACTCCAGTGAGTGTTCAAAACCTAGAGAGAACTAGTCTAGATAATAACGTATGTTTCCTTTGAGATCAAGAGGCACCGAAGTCTGATCTAAGGCGTACTATGACAATGGAACTTGATAGAAGATTGAACGAATGTGCTAGAAACTTAGAAGACGGAAAACTCTTGGCTACACATATAGGGGTGGTGATGCTGTTGCGCAAGAGTTGAAGTATCACTGCAATTGCTTGAGAGCCTTATATAATGAGAGAAAGGGATTACATAACAAAAAAAGAAAACAAGGATCAATCCATAAAAGATAAAGAAATCATTCTACCCTCTTGTATTTTCCGAGCCTCTTATATTATGTATTCGAGACAAAATTCAATACAGATGGTCGTCCAGTGATATTCAGATTAGCAGATCTTGCAGGTCTTTATAAACAGCGACTACAACAATTAGGTGTAGAAGAACCAACTATAAATGCTACAAGATTAAAAGAGAAGTTGATGGATGAAATTCCTTAATTCGAGGCTCACAAGAAAGGACGAGATTTGTGTGCTGTAGTAGAGTATGGAATTGCGACATCAGGAACTACTGAATCGTTTCTGTCAGCCTCAAGGTAACAAGAACACGTCAAGCACATCAGGTTACAGCTTGTGTTCTGTATAAGCTACAAATTGAAGCTTATAAACGGTTAGTTGTAGATGTAATTGAGAACGTTGATCATTACCCCACTTTGAAGAATGGTGTAGGCACCGTGTAGGCAGAGAATGTGATTTACAGAAGTGTTTTCAGCATGAAAATCAGTCTTATCCAGCTGCTCTCAGTGATAGTGGAAACTTGTATTCTTGTCAAAAGTTTCAGCTAGCGTCGATTCCAGAAGGTACATACAGTTGAGGTACTTACAGTTGATTGTTCCGTTTTTGTTAATTCGTTTCAACCACAAATTGCTAAAAGGTTTGAAGAATATGCTACGTTCAAAGTATCAGCGTACAGATATTGTGTTAAGATCACGCCGTGGTTATGGAGCTAGAAGAAGGGTAACTGACAAAGGACACATTCTTAATGACTGGCAGAGCTTCCTCAGAATCAACACGAATAAAACAGAGCTCTTCAGTTTCCTGGCAGATAAGATAGTAGATGTATGTAGAACCAATACAGTCATAGTGACACGTTTAAAATATGGTGTTGTGTACAATAGACCAATCAACACAGAAGGACTTATGCCATGTAATCACGAGGAAGCAGACACAAGGATATTTGTACATGCCAAAATGCTGTTGTCAAGGGGTTTAAATCTGTCATGATAAAAGCAAATAACACCGATATTATTGTTATAAGTATCAGTGTGCTTGTTTTCCTTCACCATTTAGGATTGGAGACACTTTGGATTGAATTCGGACAAGGCAAGAATCAAAGATGGATTCTTGTGACACGAAATCAGTAGCTCTCTTGGTAGTGAGTAGTCTGCAGGATTGCCATTTTTTCATGCATTTACGGCTGATGTCGTATCAGCTTTTAGGGGTAAAGGTAAGAATACTGCTTGGTAAACCTGGAATGTGTGCCCCGAGGTTACTTCAGTATTTTGTAAACTAGGCAAATACCCTTCTGAAATGAGTGAATTATATCAGGATATTTTGGAAATGTATGTCATTGCTATGTATGACAAAACCAGTCCTACTTCAAATATCAACGATACGAGACTTGATCTTTTCGCAAGAAAGCAAAGGTCGTACGATTTGATTCCTTCAACGCGTGAAACTCTTGTGGAACATATTAAGCGAGCTACCTACCAGGCAGGATGCAACTGGGGCCAATCTGTCAGCTGTACAATGGAAATTGAAAGTTCTGGTGGATTTGGATGGATTAAAATGGATGATACATGGCAAATCGTGTGGAAAAAACTTGCACCAATTTCCGAAAGTTGTCAACAACTATACTTACCAAATGCGGATGTAAGACAGAATTAGCGAGGTCACAGTAGCTTTTAAGACTTTTTGAAAGTTTTAAGACTTTTAAAGTCTGTAGAAAGAAATTCTTCTTTTAAAAATAATCTTTTAATACTTTTCAGTTAAGTGCTAATAGAGGGTAACATTTAGAAGATTTTTAAAAAATGAAGAATTTCTTTCTACAGATTAACATCTTTAAAAGTCTTAAAACCTACTTTGACCTCACTCAATGTTGCGGCCAGTGCAAATGTTTCAAACTGAGTCTACCTTGCACGGCTGTATGCAGTTTTAGCCGTGAAATTTAGAGGGGCAACAGATACTAATTATCTGTATTGTTCCAGGAAAAAAGGCTTAAGAAAAAACACTCAAAACAAAAATATGAATTTTTAGTTTGCCTTTTTTTTCTTTGTACATATTTTTATCAATTTCCTATTTATGTTATAGAAATCTCAATAACTTAATTTGAATCTTACTATATCATAGCTAGAAATTATATTATCTTACAGATTATCTATTTACAGAATTGTATGAGATACATTTACTAAATAAATAGTATACAATACCATTACTTTTCTAACTGTACGTATATAATACAATATATTTTTATGTTATTTATAATTATATATATTATCAAGAAAATAAAGATCAGCAAATGGAAATGAGCAGGACACATAGCAAGGCTACAAGTCAATCGATGGACTTCAAGACTGACGGAATTGACTCCAAGAGAAGGGAAGAGGACGGACGAGAGGCAGAAAGATGGCGATGTGGGAAGACGATATCCCGACGTTCACGAAAGACAAAACGTGGAAACAGAAAGCAAAACAAAGATCGTGGTGGAAAAGTCAAGCTGAGGCCTTCTCCCTGGCAGTGGGACGACATGGGCAGATGATGATGATTATTGATGATTATTAGGCTATTAGGCTGTAAGGCAATAGTAAGGCTATTAAATATTAAGTCTTACAGGTAATTTTATGTATGTTATATACAGTTATATACAGCCCTCTTTATCTTATCCGAAGGACGGTATTTTTGGCCTGATATGGTCTTTTTATATTTAGAAATGATCAAATACAATTCAATACGCTTGAAAAATACATTGCGTCAAACCATTTTGGTCACCATCGTTATTAGACGAAATAAAACTATTATTTTTTCATAAAAAATACCATTTGGTGGCCATATTGAAAAAAAAATGGCCGCCATTTTGGAATTTGAAGTGGCTAACGTGCTTTTTTTAAATAGTAGTGTCTATGGATCACACGTACCGAATTTCATGCTTGTGTCATTAACTGAACGATTTTTGGACTAATCTGCCCCGTTTTATATTTTAAAACGGATTAAGTTTGAGAGTATACCTAATTAGTTGAACCTATTAATCAGTTGAAATTCCGTTGAAATTATACCTATTAATAACATTAGATTTATTTTTCTACACATTTTATTAAAATAACATAAATATGGGCGTCAGACCATTAACAAAATTTATTCAACAAACTATGATCAAACTTTAACTGATTCCTTTAACTAGAACAGTATAAACTGTGACCTAATTTTCTTTGAAATCCAATTCTATTTTTTTCAACATTTCTGAATATATGTACATACTTGCAATTTGAAGGCATTCAAATAATGACCACAACAGTCACCTCTATTGTAGACAATAACGAGAGACACATAGGCTGCACTTTCCAAATCAACCTGCCACCATGGATCATTCCGATACAAAGCTGTGTGAGCGCAGTGAGGATATTGATGATAAATTTGGTTTGTATTGCCATCTACGGCTCGCGATGATAACCCTCCCACGGGATCATAGGTGAACGTCGAACTTTGAGAAGTTGTCTTGTTCACGGAAAGCAAATAATCTAAATTACAAAATTACCAAAAAGCCTTTTTATAATGAATAATAACTCTCAACTCTGCTATTCTGACCTTGATAAAATCATTTATATATAACTGTCTTATTAGACTATTGTGGTGATATAATATTGTATAACAACAATAGTCTATACAGCATTTCATTTCAACATTTCATTCCAGAGAGTACTTAGTCGGGATTAGAACTCTCGACCCCTGGATTGGTGGCCAAGCGTTCTAACCATTCGGCCAGCGCTCCCTAATTTAATTACAATTCAATTATTCAATAGAAAGGTCTGCTTTTGAATGCAACAACTTCTCGATAAAAGGGACACCAACAGATATGTATATTCACAAATAGCATATCTGAGACCTGCTGGAAGCTGAACCTTGACAAGAATGAGTTTCTCATATGCGGTTCTTCTATTCGTCCATCCAATGTAAATATAATCAATCGATTAATGTTTGCGGAAATACTGGTGGTTAAGTGTCTCGGCGTCACAATCGACATGTAAATTCAAATCTGGAGATTGACTCTCAAATTCAGACCATATGAAAACCTTCATTCCTCTTTCTTCGAAATCTAGGTCAAATTCGCCGTCACTTATCCGACTAAACAGGTAGTCCCTGTCTATAACGATTTCGTTTCTGCCTGAGCTTGCTCGCACTCGGCATTGCTGATGGGCCTTTTAAGAAGTCTCACTAAACACTCTAAGCTCAGGTTTATATTTACCTTATGTAGTATTACCTATTACCTATTACTTATCTCAAATTACCATTATACAAAGAATGAAATGTTGGATTATTTTATAGCGACATAATAACCAACAGCCGATATACCAACGCAATAAACATCTTATTCAAATGGCCGGATACAACCAATTAATAAATTAGATCCACTTGCATCAAAAGTAACTGTGGCCAGCGACGATGTTTACCATCGGGTTATTTATTTAATGTTTATCGCTTCGATTTATAATTGGATACTTATCTTACTATAAGTAATAAAATGCGATGAAAAATAGATTTCATCTTCATAATTGGTTTGATCTCTGACAGATTTAGTATTTTTGATTACTTAATTAGCTTCCCATTCGGCAAAGGATCAACTTCAAGATATGTCGTTTTACTTTCAAATGTCTGAATGTCACATCACCTTCATACATATTAGTGTGGTCTTTTCTAAGCTAAAATTAGTCCGGTCAGCTAACACAGGTCGTCTTAGAAAGAAGCTCAAAACTGAACCGCTTTATTTTCATGTAACCATTATTTTGACTTTCCGCATGTCCCATACATTTTTTGAATTGGCGTAAAATAAAATAATAATAATTTAGTCGGTTGATTCATCCGAGTCAGACGAGCATATTCCCGATGCCAGACAGAGCCTGATTGGTATTCATTCTTCAGGTACCATCACCTTCCTCAATTTTCTTGATGATTCTAACAATTCTACCTTCTGAATAAGCCCAACTGAGATATCTATCTCTAGCTCTGCGATCCATTTCCTTAATTTATTAGGTGTTGTTCTTAATGCCCCGACTATGACTCTCCATATCGTTCCATATCAAATAAATTATTTCTTTAAAAATAAAAGGAGGAGCCAAAACAGAAACATTTATTGTAAATTTTAATAAAATCAGACATGTTTCGATCAAAACAATGATCATTATCAATGAAAAGTTTACAAAATTAAATTACTATACGTTACATTATTAATTTACATTAATAAAGATAAACAAATCACAATATATAAACGGCATAATACAGTTAACAGAAAATGTTAACACTAAATTCAGCCTGATTGACCTGAATGTTTAAGGAAGGCGCTATTTTTTAAAATGTAAAGAGACTCCTTAATTCTAATTTTATAGAGTCTGAAGTATCACATAGATAAAATACTAAATTTTTTAGAAAAATTAGATTTACAGTTACATGAATAAAGATAATCACAAATGGAGGAATTTAAGTTAGGCTTAGAGTGCTCCAAAATCATAGTTATCAAGTGTCTGTTGGTTTTACCTATATAGGTAACATCCTGGTCAACAGGACATTTGATAACTAGGATTTTGGAGCACTCTAAGCCTAACTCAAATTAGAATTAAGGAGTCTCTTTACATTTTAAAAAATAGGCCTTCCTTAAACATTCAAGTCAATCAAGGGGCTGAATTTAGTGTTAAAAT
>JAYJLU010658811.1:0-11933 GCA_036873645.1 Minona dolichovesicula | reverse complement strand
TTCTTGTTAATTAAATAAATTACTGAAGACGCCGTTAAGGCGAAAGCTTTATAAATGAATAATTATTCTTATTATTTATTTTGATTTGGAGTCAACATCCTTTAATTTTCTTCCATTTTATATGCTCCAATCGCTACACCATCAACTTAAAACTTTTCAATATACGTTTAGAGGACAATTTGAATTTATGGTTTAGGGACGACCAAACACTCCCAAAATAAATACAAAGATAAATTATCAATTTTATTATGTCTAAGGTTGATACAGTTGCTAAAGAAGCAACCACCCTCGATCAAAATCAACACAGCCAAGACAGTCCTCAAAAGAACAATCAGAAACATCAATACTGATAGTAGAGAAGACACACGTTATGAGCTATGGAAGGTCAACAGAGATGACGAAAAACATACCTAGAAAATATCGGACTATTCTAGCACAAATAAGATCTCTCACCACTACATGCTAGCAAAACCGGCATCAAATCGGCAAAGAAGACTCCCCTTACTGTGGTGACTCAGAAACAGTAATGCACATCCTCACCGATTGCCCAAGATGGCAGTTCACCAGATTCCAAGTGTTCGGAACTCATTCCCCAACGCCCGACATCATGGACGATCGCCGCATCATCGAAATGCTCATTGGGATCGGTCTTGTGACCGACGATCCTGGGCACTAGCCCGCTCGGCGGAATACAACAACAACAACAAAGATAAAGAGGGTGAGAGAGAAGGAGAGAGGAAGAGAAAGAGAGAGAGAGAGAGGAGGAGAGAGGAAGAGACGAGAGAGAGAGAAGTCTTAAGGAAGTTTATTTAATTGATTGAAGTATTTCAAAAATTAAGACATTCACTATGCTTTTAGGCGCGTCTCACCCGATCTGATCATCATGCGATTACAGATGGTGTCCAGAGGATATGATATCAATCCGGACACAATAGTAATACCAAATTGTAGAATGCAATTAGCGAGCGTGTTGTCTGCATAGCTGGATGATTGCAGCATCGGTGTCAGAGTAGATTGCATAATCATATAGCACGATCGATAAACGAAAATTCCTAAACAAGCTGTACCAAAGCCGCGATATAAGCCGCGAAAACCTTCTTTATTAAGAATTTTCCTAAAAATAGAATATGATGAAATGAGTATAAATAGAATATGTATAATCTAGATAGTAAATATAAGTCTGATAAATATGTAATATGTACTCATTTAGTAACTACTATATGACAACAAAGATATATATCCTATATAGACTCACGCATAAATATCAATGATACCATTAAAAGGCTTCTTTGTTGAAATTCTCGAATATTTCACATTGGTAGCCAAACGTATTTTAGATAGATGTAGAGGGTAGAGAACAAGCAATGACATAGAGCTTGATATTGCACTGCTTAATATACTTCTAAATGCTAGCATTAAGGTTGAATCTGCAGAGTCAGCCTTGATAATATGATTAACTGCTTTGCTAGCAAGGAACCCCAGATATGGAGCCGGTAAAGAAGATATAAAGGAAACCACACTCAAATTCCAGAGTGATGAAAGTCCTAAAAATAAAAATGATTCAAGCTTGATTATACTAGTATGTATCTGTAACTCTTACTAAAAACTACAAAAAAGTATTTTCTCATTAATTTACAAATATTTATTACATGATCAAATTGGTTTCACAAATTCCAAGTTCACAAATGCAAGAAAAAATCTCGAATACAAGTCTGATTGAGTAATTTCAAGATTGACGATATATTAGCAAATCTTGTAAATTAGTGTATTTATTCTATACATTAATACATAGTAGTATATACTGTACCTTCCTCCAAATAAAGTCTGGCAACACAATCAACAATTCCACAATATCTATGATCAAGGCGGTTATTCAACAGAAGTTCATCCTGATTCTGTAGCAGAAGTTTTACACGGTCTAATGGAACAGTGATGAGAAAATAGGCAACAGACCTAGCTCCCATCATTCTGTTTTCATGATTCATTTTTGAGAATTAGATATTTAAATCTAAAATTAAACAAATCAACAAAATGGTACAATTTTTTACAAAGCTGAAAATGCTTTTAATTTAAATAACAGTAAATTGCTATGTTTTGCAGAGCTGTATATTTTATCCTTTATAATTGGAATAATTAAAACCAAATGAAAATTAATGAGCCTTTTTATGTCAATACATATAAGAGGAGTATCTACTAGATTAGATATTGTCAGATTAAATTATTAAAAATCCAAACTATTGGATGTTGGATGATAATATGAAATAGACCAATAAAGTGACCCTCCTATTCTATGGGAATTTCCAATATGCCTTGGATATGGTATCCTAGGGAGTGATAATTTCCATAATTTTCAATTAATCGTATTTATCTTATATAGGAGGCTTACTTTAACAGTCTATTGAATTAGATTTCTAAATGTGAAAGGTTAAATTATTTACTGGTTCATTGCTATATGAAGGGGTTCTTTTTAATTCAGAAAATATTATTATTATTTATTATAATATAATTTAATCAAAATATATCTATATTTTATGTAGGTAATCAAAATGGATATACATTTAATAATTTTATGCATTTGCATTTAAAAACAGTTTGACTCTAGTCTGAGATCTATTGGAAGGGAACTCCAAGGGAATTCTAGGTGAAGAGAAGAGCAGACCACCTTGGGAAATACCAATGCGTAGCACAGGTGAAAGCTTCAGGTAAAGAGCAGCTGTTGATTGCAAATCATAAGTAGGAGGAGGATGAAGCGACAATATTTTTTGAATAATCAGGAACAATTCTATAGAAATTTTAGGAAGAAATTGAGGAGTAGTGATTAAGGTGCTTTATTAGACAAGGCTGCGAATAATATTTCAAGTCTCCACAGCCGGCTGCAAATAGCAGCTGCCTATAAAAAGTATGTATGTGAAACTAAATGCCATTACTATTTGCACATACCTATGATACTCCCATAGATATCTTGACTATTGTTTATAGCTTGTCTGAAAAGCAATAGACAAGATAATATGTATGGTTCCTAAACAAAAATTATTTCGGCACTAACATTCAACTCAAGGAAGGAATACTGTATTGATATCTATACCATGGTAAATTAACTAAAAAAAATTTATTTTTGTAAAATAGTACTAATAAGTGACAAAAAACATGAAAGGAATAATCTTATTTCACAGTAGAACATTTTTGTAATAATAAAACCTTTTTAAAAATCGATGGATTACAATCATTTCTTGGTATCTAGTTTTTTAATTATTTAGCTTATTTAAAATATAAAGATAATTAACAAAAGAGATATGCAAATACAACTCCAAATTTATTAGAAATAAATTGGAGTTGCAATAAAAAAATGTTGAAATTTTTACGATATTATAAGTTTACTTACATATTTGCAAAAATAAATAGTCAAAATGATTTAAAATGTTACAAATATTATATATTTATTTGGCGTTTTAATTATCTAACCAAGCAAATAGTATTAGCGAGCGCGTTTCTAAGGACGCTATAAAATTTTAGAATTTTGGCATCGAATTTTGATTGATTTTCACTTTCTCACTACTTTATAACATACGACAAGTAATAATTACTAATTAACAGCGACCTAAATTGGTTATTCTTAGATATTCTTAATATTTTCCGTTTTATACATAAATTAATTTTTTTTAATATTAATTAATATATTAAGCTTTTATAAAAGCTTAATATTGTATGATCCAAACATTATGATCAGAAAGAATTCGGTCTGAATGTGGTAAGATTTTTGATTCATTCCTCAAATAAAACAATCATTAAACATATGCCACTAATAAGAAGAAGACATGTTATTGTTTTCAAAGGGAACGTCAGTACCCAAGTCAACTCGTACCTAAGTCAACTCTCACTTAAGTCACCTCACACTAGGTGAACTTGTACACTAAAAAACTAAAATAAAGAGTTAGGGTTAGAATTAGGATCAATCTTAGCAACTTTATTCCTCAGAACCCAACCTAGAATACCAGAGAAGTAAAGACTAGATACAATGCTGACTTGGGTACGAGTTGACTTAGGTATGAGTTGACCTGAATTCTTTTCAAATACGCAGAGCCTATTCTTCCAGCCCTGGAAAAATAATTTTAGGTAATATTTTAACTCTACATATATCTCTGCATAGATATACCTATGTTCATGAATTAATATTCCAGCTTCAAATGTTAAACTTATGGCATTAACTTTTTTTATCATACCCTAACACAATGGTTCTGATTTGATAAAATGTCACAATAAATAAATATGAATTTAAAGTGATTCTGATAGAAAAAGAAAGAATTATTTTATCTAAATCTTTTATGCAAATATTAGTAAAAATATTAGTAATATATTTAAATGAAAGAAATAATATTTTTAATCTTAATGGAATTTTTAAGTTGATTAATCTAGCTTATTAAATTAGGATAGCTTAGCAAACCCATATTTTATTTTGGTAATCAGCAATAGAAATTGTATTTATGAATTAAACTTAAAATCAAAAGATCATAAAGTTAATATTAAAAAGAAAAACTGTTGCAAAATAATGTCAGTCAACATTAATTAATATAAATATAGAAAACTTTGAAGTCATTATAAAAGTTATCTTCAATCTTTTAATTCATTTTAGATTACTATAACATGTCCTCAGTGGAAGAATTTCGGCGTCTCTATATTGTAAGCTGTGATGAGAACAATACTGATCCTACTCAGGGAATTTTGGATGCCTTAAAAGAAAGTCATCTGAGTACATCTTTGGATGGTTACTGCATAAATTTTGGTGCCACCCATAATTGGAATATCAATTTGTGTAGTTGTGTAGCCATTTGTCTGAGAAAAGATCGCACATTTAGAGAGATCCATTTTACTGATTGTATGATACCAGAAGAAGGTGAATAATCTTACAGATGTCATTCTTTTACTGAGTTTTTATATGGTTTTATTAAGATGTGATTCTATCGAATTAATCATTTTTTTGTGTTAGATATTTTAAATTTAATGAAAATCTATTGTTTATTTAGGAATGAAAGCAATTCTTCATGCTTTTTGTGATAATGATTATTGTCAGCTTCTCAATCTCAAGGTACAATTAAAAATTATTGTATAAAAATCTAGCCATTAAGTTTCTTTAGTCAAGTTTTATAAATAATTGAATTAGATTAGATTAGATTAGATTAATATTTATCTCTAAACAATGAATAAGCAGAATTTTAAAATCCTAAATTTTTTAGTTGATGTACTAATTCATAAATTAAAGTTGTAAGTCATATACTTTAGCATCCATATTTCTAATTCCTTTCAAGAACGAAACAGAATTCAAAGTTGCTTATCTAAATTAAATAATGATATTTTTACAGAAATTCATTTGAAAAAAATTCGTTTTTAGAATTTCTAAATGAAATCAATAATTTCAATAGAAACTTTAATTCATGCCAGAACATATCTTATTTATATTGGAAACTTTTTTAATGCTACACTTTCAATTTAAGTTGTTGAAATTATGATAATAAAGAATTCATTTTTAAACCAATACTAGGGTAACAATATTCGTGGCAAATCGTGTGAACTTTTAGGAAAATTACTGAAGACTACGAAGACACTGCTAAGGTTAGATTCAATGGATCAGTTTGTATTTCTTATCATTTTTAATATAAACATATCAGAATTCATGCACAATAAGTCATAATTAATTTACACAATGAAATATTTATTGAACCATTAAAGCGATTTACATAAAACTGTTGGCGTCATAAGACTGTTCAAACACGTCCCAAGCATACACGGGCTTGTAGGTCTGAAAATGGCCTTTTTCAATTTATTTAAAATCAGAGTAGGGATCACTACAACTTACTTACTTACTTATTTTCATTCAAATTGAAAGGAATTGTTAGGAAGTTATGGTTATTCCCATTAATCATTCAAAATATTATAAAGATTGAAATTTTCATAACTTTACATATATATTTTGCATCAGTTTGCAATTGGAATGGAATCAACTCGGTGTAGTTGACACATCCTTTGCTGTGTTTTGCGAAGGCTTGTCTTTGTGTCAATCTATGCAAATGATTGATCTAAGGAATAATCAACTCTCTCATGAGACGGGAAAACAATTGGCAATCTCGCTAAAGAAAAATAAAGCTTTGAAATCTCTGGGTGACTATATCTGCATCATAAAAATTATTATATCGATATTTGTTTGTATATAGGATTCCTGATCAGTTTTTTGTGTACATTTTTAGATTTGAGATGGAATAATCTGGGATTATTGGGTGGCAGAGAGCTACTCAATGCACTGCATATTAATAAAATTATTCAGACTATCGACCTTACTGGAAACAATATACCCAATGATGTCTTGAAAGCTATCGGTAATTAACCATTATATGGTTAACAAAACGAATGACTATAATCTAACTTTTATTGGCTTTGTTAATTTGTATTTGTCAATAATTTAAATTGTGATTGTATTTGTTCAGAAAATTCCGTGGAACATAATCGTGAAAAAGAAATACTAATTGAACAAATGAAAAATGAAACTGACCAACTAAGTCGAGATATCAACAACAAGGAAGAGACAAGGAAAGGGGAATTCAATAAGTGGATGACAAGGTTAGGCGAGAAGGAAGGTCGAATGCGAATGAGCAATCACTCTACAATTAATAAGATCAGCCAATTGCAGGAGCTTCTAACTGAGAAGAAACAGTCCTGCAATCAGTTGATGAGCAAGTGAGTCTAATAAAAATAGGTCATATTGTTTATTGTTTATTGTAATTAAATTAATTGAGAATTAATAACTGATTAATTGTAAATTATAATTGAATTAATTGAGAATTAATAACTGATTAATTGTAAATTATAATTGAATTAAGTCAGAATTAACCAATGATTAGTTGCAAATTGTAATTAAATTAATTGAGAATTAACCAATGATTAATTGTAATTGAATTAATTGAGAATGTCAATGATTAATTGTAAATTGTAATTGAATTAATTGAGAATTAATAACTGATTAATTGTAAATTATAATTGAATTAAGTCAGAATTAACCAATGATTAGTTGAAAATTGTAATTAAATTAATTGAGAATTAAAAATGATTAATAGTAAATTGTAATTGAATTAATTGAGAATTAACCAATGATTAATTGTAATTGAATTAATTGAGAATGTCAATGATTAATTTTAAATTATAATTGAATTAATTAATAATATCAATGATTAATTATAAATTGTAATTGAATTAAATTGAGAATTAATAAATGATTAATTATAATTGTAATTGAAGTAAATTGAGAATTAATAAATGATTGATTGTAAATTGTCATTGAATTAATTGAGAATTAATAAGTGATTAATTGTAATATTTCAGACTAACCATGCTGCAATCAAAAATGGAAGTGGCTGATTCGAGAGTGGCTGAACTGGAGAATTTAGTTAACAATTTAGAGAATGAAAAACAATCGCTTTTGAAGCAACATCAAGCGGAATTGAAAAAGGATAAAGATGTGTGTGATAAGATTATATATATACCTAATATTTGTACAATTTGTTAATATTGTTTAAATGCTTTATTGACGATTCTTATTTAGAATCATGGACAATATGAATCAAAGATGATTAAACGAGAACAAGAACTGCAGGAACAGGCTATCAATCTAACTACACAGGTAACTACACCATTATCTTCAACCATATATATACATATATACCTATTCCTTCTCTTATTTCTGCTTTCTATATTTTGTTTGATTGAGACAGTTGTTTTATGTATCATTTTTATCAATTTATTTAGCTGGAGGATGCTCAACGAAGTCAAAAGAGTCAAAAGGATCAGATCTACGATCTCAGAGAGCAAATTACTCACCAACAGGCAGATATTAAACTGAAGCAGTCACAAATGGATGGTAAAATCTATCTACAATGTATATTGTCTAGTTGAATGTTGAACTATTTTCTTGATTGGATTAAGGTTGGATGACACTATATGACTACATCCCACAATATGATTCTTCCTATCTTATTTTCAGATATAACTAAGTTATTATCGCGATCTGGATAATTTACCCCATATATCTAAAGGTTTAAAACACTTTTTTAATACATGACTTTATATCATTAAATCACTAAATTTCGCTTTCGCGTTCCTACTTACCTATTCACAAATTACATAAATATTCAATTATAAAACATAAAAACCACAGATATTTTTCTACTATAGTGGTAGGCTAGATTGGCAGCGACATTCGTTAAGATAAATTCCAGCAATTCGCGCATTCATAGCTAAGTAATTATACGCTCATGCAGTCAGCGATCAATAATTACTCTTCACTCCGTGTTAAGCCGCGTATTGAATACTGGGAGGTATTCTTATATGCCAGCCAATCACAACTACACGAATTAGTTGAACACACAATTTAACGGGAATTAACTGCCAATAAACATGCTAAAATCAACCATTGATGTCGCAGTTACTTTCTAGATTGGCAAAGGCAATAATTTACCTTATTTTCTCGTAAAGAATTTCATACTGGCCAATCAAAACAACGCATTTTGATTGGCTTGAAATTTTAACAAACGAATTAACGATGGTTGGATTCAGCAGGCACGCAGAGAACATTGAATCGATGGCTGAATTCAGCAGGCACACAGAGAACACTGAATCGATGACTGAATTCAGCAGGCACGCAGAGAATACTGAATCAATGGCTGGATTCAGAAGGGCACGCAGAGAACACTGAATCAATATGGCTGAATCAATGGCGGCATATTTGCCAGTACGAAATTATTTTGCCATTACCTATATAGAATGTTAATACAGAAAAACAAATAAACTCCGACATCAATGAAATCAAATAACTTCAGATATTTGAATAATTCTTTTTGGCATATTGAAGAACATAAATAATTCTATTACAATGAAAACGATCAATTCAAACCACCCAAAACTTAAAGCTTCTGTCTCATATAAACCTTTGTGTGTTTAACTCTGTAAAGAATTTTTCTAGCCCCGAGTTGTTGGCCATTACTGGTATATAGACAGGATAATTCGGGCGATGAATTACCCATAGCGGATGAATTACCCATAGAGATCGGATGTCTTTTCCCTCTCGCGTTATCTAGCAAAACAAACAAACCGATCTCTATGGAATTACCAATCTCGCCTTTATAAAGAGAAAACGATTTTTTAAATATATTTTTCCATGCTGAATATTAATCTGACTTACTAATAAACAATTTCCTAACAATACATCACTCTTTTGATTATCAGAAATATATGCCTTACTCTGCATGTCTTTAATCATTATTATATTCGCTCTATAATCAACTATCTACAGAGATTATGCAATCAATGCTTCTATTGGTAAACAATATCAATATGTATATTAAACCACAGAGTAAGTTCACACAGAGAAACGACTCTTGCTTGTAGATATTGGTGTGTATCGATTTGTTCCTACCAAGCGTCAGAAAATCCTATCGCCACCTTTTTAAATTGGTGAAGTTCAAACTGTTATAGCGAAGGAAACAGAAGAACCAATTTTAACAATTCTTCTATTAAATTAAAGTATAAAAAGAGCGCTTTTTAATGATATAAAATTCATAATACAGTCTAGTAGCGAAAATATAATTTTTTTGATAAGTGAGACCAGATTGAACAAAATACAAACTATTAGGAAATATACAAGCTATTGTTCTATCAAGATAGATATTTTCCTTATAAATAAATTAATTATTATGAATGTTATATCATTAAAAAGCGCTCCTTTTATACTTTCATTTAATAAAAGAATTATTAAAATGCGTCATTGTGTTTTGTCGCTATGATAATTTGAACTTTAACAATTGATAATGGTGACGATAGGATTTTCTGTCACTTAAGTTGACAATAAATCGATATACAAATATCCAGTATCGAGAGTGGGAACTCTATCTGTATGCTTACTCTATGGTCTAGATTTTAACTTTTATATAAAACCTTCATTTAGAAAAACTTCTCTATGAGAAACAGAAATTTCAAGACGAAATAAGAGATCTAGAAGAATCGAAGCAAAAAGAGGTAAATGACTCGATATTATCACAATTTTATTGAGATTCACATGATGTAAAAATAAAAAATCTCTCTCTCTCTCTCTCTCTTTCTCTCTTACAGATTAATCGATTACGTCAGGATAATGATAATGCTGAGCGTAATTTCAAAGACCGATTAAAGCGAATGGAGTCACACAGAACTGATTTGGAAGAAGAGTTGGCGCGAGTGAAGAACCAGATGACTGCAGAGAAACTATCCGTCGAGGAGCAATTAATGAATGTTCGACACAAAGCTAGAGAGGAAGAAGTATGTTGAGAATCAGTATTAAGCATATTTTTACAAATCTGTACTTATTTAAATAATTCTTCTTCGTTTGATAACAATATACAGAAAACATTATACCATATTTGAACGATATGAAATCAAGATTTCAATTAATTAATTAAATTAATTAAATCTCAATAATAAATGTTGATTCTTTAACAAGAAATTTATAATCTCCATTATTCTTTAATTACTACTTAAAGTAGTATAGTAAGTAAACATCATTTTAAATTTCAATTTAAATAAATTTGATGTTTTTGATTGAAATAAATATAATCTATTCAACATTTCATTTCCGAGAGTACTTAACCGGAATTCTTTTCTCGACCCCGGAAATTGGTGGCCAAGCTTTCTTATACTGCGTGCTGATTCAACCAAATGCTGAAAAGAACAGTGGCACATTAAATTTAATTATAGTCATGAGAGTATTAACTTTTTATTGACAAATACTTAAAATTGAGGAAGTAACAAACCGTTAGGTTAGAAGTACGCAGTAGCAAGCAAGTTGAAATAACATCTGGAGTTCCTCAAGGAGAAGGATCTACATATTTCCTAGGGCCTTATTTGCAATGTTTGTTGTTAACAAATTTAAAACTTTCAGGACCATCGAAGAAATAACAAATAAACTCCCCACAGACATATAGTCTATTTATAGATTTATTATAGACTGCTCGGTCGCGTTATCAGATTTTAAAGAGAGATTCCTTGTTTTAAAAATAGATTTTGACTCTGGGTGGTAGAAAAATGCTGATTGCAATTGAAATATAGGTAAATTACGATAAATTTGAAATTGAATTACTCAATATCTATAAAAGATATTGAGGGGATTCTTTATTCATAAAAAGAGTGTGAAAAACTCTATAAACCATACAAAAATCATTGTTGTGCGCTCAATAACAAAATTATTTACGCTCACTCCTTTTTCACTTCACTTCTTGGGTGTTTTTACTTGATTTTCAATACTTTCAAACGCGCTCTAAATTGTGAATCTTAAAAATTTAACTACTTGAATACAAAATGAATATAACCCAGTTTGTAAAGATTTGTATGCTCTGTTTTATGAAATTAGATACATTTTGATATGTTTTATAGTATGCTAGTTGTCAAATCTTTGATTTGTAATTTTGAACACGCTCAACAATATCAAAAACACATAAAATGGAGAGAGTGAAAATGATTTTTACTAAGTATTAATCTCACAAGAATGAATTTCATCTGGTTTATAGAGTTCGTCGTGCTCTGTTTTATGAATTCAGTCCCAAAGTTAACTAAATTTATCCATATTTCAATTGTAATCACCATTTTTCTACTATACCCAGACAAAAATCAATAAATTCTCTTTATAACGCGGAATTCTCGCCTGTCCTCCGTCTAAGTAAACTATGGCTGTGTTCGAGTTGTACTAGATTTTACAACTCTAACACGCGTTTGGATTTAATTTTTACTCGTTCAGTTTCTAAAAATAACATCAAATTAAACGTTTGATTGAGAAAATCAAACAACGCATCTGGACGCGCTGATTGGTTGAAAATTGTTTACATTTGGAGCGCGCAATTAAAAAATATACATATTTGAATTAG
>JAYJLU010656589.1:0-11942 GCA_036873645.1 Minona dolichovesicula | reverse complement strand
TAGGATTTTCTGACACTTGGTATCAAACAATAGATATACAAATATCTGCAAGAAAGAGTTGGACCTCTTCCCTTATTCTCTATGTCCTAGCATACCATGTAGATTCCCAATATGCTTATGTTAGAATTAATAATTAACATTCTATCCTATTCTATATAATTCCCGCTATAATTAATCAATTTTATTAAGGGAAAAATAATTTTGCTTATATTCTTTATCATACTACATATAAATAATCATTATAAGAAGTGCTCCTTTTATACTTTAATTTGGTAAAAGAATTATCAAAATCGGCCATGGTACATTAATAATTCTTTTACCAAATTTAATTATAAAAAGAGCGCTTTTTAAAAATATAAACTTCATAATAAAATTTAGCAAAAATATTTTTTCTTGCTTAGTCGAGATTGGTTGAACAAAAAGATATGAAAATCACATAGTAAATACACAAATTATTGTTCTACCAATATATATATTTTTCACAAAATTAATTATTATGAAATTTATAAGGCGCTTTTTTATACTTTAATTTAGTAAAAGAATTATTAATGTCCGCCGTTTCGTTTCGTCGCTATGATAATTTGAACTTTGCCAATTTATAATGGTGGAGATAGGATTTTCTGTCACTTGTTGGCAATAAATCGATATACAAATCTCTAGTATCGAGAGTGGGGAACTCTATCTGTATTCTTACTCTATATGGTCGGAACTCTATCTGTTTTCCTACCCTGTGCCTATTTAGTGATACACATAGAAATAGACAAGCTATATTCTGTTTCCGCGTCTCTATCTATGCGTACATGAATAGAGACGCGGAATAGGATGAATATCGCTTTTAATTCGACAATGAAGCAAGAAGGATAGTCTATTTCTATGGTGGTTTACTCTTTTTCACATGTAAAATCACCAGTTAGTCGATCTCATCGATTGTTTTAGTCGCGGGGAGGAGTTACCTATACATTAGCCAACAAAGACCACAGTTCCGAATTTCTATGGTCGATCTAGTCAGCTGATACACATGCATGACGTAGGGTACAACAGTTACACCACAGAGTTACACCACAGAGTTACACCACAGAGTAAGTGTACACACAGAGAAACGACTCTTTCTTGTAGATATTTGGATATCGATTAGCTTCTACCAAGCGTCAGAAAATGTCGTGGGTACTTCGAAAAAGGAAGATTCGTTTGAGCACTGGGTCCCTGGACCAAAAAGAAAACTAATGATTGGGTGCGTCAGACGGTGGGAGTCAGAAAGCTTGCGTTGAGAGCCAGCATTGCAAAACGAAAACTCAATTTTGTGGAACACATGATTCGGCACCCCGGCCTCACAAACGCAATTACTCAAGGGTATACCAACGGTGTCGAAGACATGGAAAACGTAGAAGAGATTGGCTTCATGACGTTAGAGTATGGACTTGGGCATTCAGTCAGCCAGAAACCGCACTGTGGCGTTCCGTGATTAAAGACACAGCAGCGCAAATTGGTGCTACCTGATTTCACACACACCCCATAGAGTAATAACAGAATATCCTGTGCATAGAGTCCATACTGCACCAGATCCTGTGTGTACCCTATTATATGCTTATAAAGCGACCCTCCAATTCTATGGAAATATAAAGCTCTATAGAACTCCATATACACCAAGGAATTTATATCTATTTTGAAGGATGATTAATGCATTAATGAATCAGAATGATTTCTTTGGGGTGAAATCTGGCGCGAGCATAGAAATAGATGGTTGAATGTCCTTCCTTGTCCTCACGCGACAAGACAGACCTAAAGTTAGTCTATTTCTATGGGCGTGAGTTGCTCATTTTTTATTAGGAAATCAAGCGAAGCTAAATAATATAGTTGTCAGCAATTGTAGATCATTACCTAATATTCAATCCATGCGGTTGATTTATTGAGAAATCATGATTGACAATACATATGGAGACACTGATCAGTGCAATGCGCCAGGTATTGAGGAAAATGATACTTATAAAAAAGAACTCGATAAAATAAAAGGTAAGTTACACTTCCACAATCATTATATTGTAATTTCAATATAGAAAATTATCCAAATTCGAAGAATCACAAAATAATTTGTGTAACACGTACCTTCACGTATAGGTATTTGTTGGAACATAGTTGACCATATGGTCTACTTATTATACCTAATGCCTTGTTCGAAGAAGAATATTAAGGTCTTTTCGTAAACACAGTTCGATGGATCCGTAAGGCGTACGAGATAAGAGTTCTGCTCAGTAGTCGAATGCAATATTTCTCGATCGATCGCCGTACGGCTCTGTCGAACTGTGTTTACGAAAAAACCCTAAGTTACCTAATACCTAATATTAGCTAAAATCAGCTTCAGAATAAATATAAATGACGTTGTTACTATATTTAGAGTGTTACAAATAGAATTAATTCTTGGAATTTTATACTCGGCTGTGATTGGTCAGTAAATCAAGTGCTGGCAATAAATAGAAATATGCATTGATGTCGCAGTTTATTTGTTTTTCTGTTTCCAATATAATGGCAAATTAATTTTGTAATAATTTCGTACAGGTAAATATGCCGCCATTGCATTGATTCGATTAGCTATTGATTCAGTGTTCTCTGCGTGCCTGCTGAATCCAACCATCGTTAATTCGTTTTGGTAAAATTTTAAGCCAATCAAAATGCGTTATTTGCCAGTATGAAATCCTTACGAGAAAATAAGGTAAATTATTGCGTTTGCCAATCTAGAAAAGTACCTAATAGAAACTCCGACATAGCGTTCTGATCCGTAGAGGAAGGTTGAGAGGACACAGCTTGTTGGTTGTGCTGTATTCAGGGAGGGTCTGACCTGCGCACGTTGCTTATTAGCACTCTAAAGGTGTTTTTACTTTTGCTGAGAGAACTCTTGGTGTCAATTACTTGCTCCTCCATCTTGTGCTACCAAAGCACGCGAATTCCTCAGTTGTGGGCAGATGTGTTTCGTCTACTTGAATTTGAGAGGGATTTGGGATATTGTGGCTATGATCTTCAGACTTACTGGTTGAAAAAATTGCTTATTCAAATAAATAAATGGTTTATTGATCAAAATTGCAGCTGGAAAGCTGAAAAGCATTGGTGAGGGTACAACAATACAAATACATAATGAAATACTCTGACAACACGTAAAATATAAAAATAAAGTAGTATACAAAAAAACGGACAGTACAAAATTAGATAAAGAAGGAGGTTATGCGTGTTCATAGGTCCGTCAACTGTGTATAATATATGAGTTCTCGAACCTGTTGGTTCCGCGGATTCTGTTGAATGCTATCGTATTCCTGAGGGATCTGTTGAGATCTCTGCGCTGTGGGATATGGTGTTGAAGGTTAGCTTTGATTGAAGGCGATTGGTTTTTACAGATGAGTGATCGGCGGTCATCAAGCCTCTTCAGGCCTGAGCTTTGGAGAGCTTCTCTGTAAGACTCGTTAGGGTAGATAACTTTCAGGGCCAGGCGTATTCAACTTTAATTGTGTGTAAATTCGTTCTTTACGACACTTGATAAAATACTTTGGTGAATAAATTGTTGCTCACCTTTGAGACCTAATCGGTCCAGTCAATCTGGGATTACTTCTTTCTTTTTCATGTCCTTCTCTATCTGACTTTGCCAGATTTCCCAGGCTTGGTGCGGTTTCCAACTACTCCCATCCTATAATTCTTCTGGAAGGGAAGGATGCTTCTGGATGCTCCATGAGTAATATTCTCATGATTCTCCTAAGGAACCTCATCTCTGTCGCTGCCAATGTTCGCAATAATATTCAACACCCAAACCCAAATTTTGCTTTAAAAAGTTTCGTTATTGTGTCACGATATCTTTGTAATTTAACAAACAAACATATTATTGAATTATTGGATGTCATAACATTATATTTTCTAATATATTATTTTTAGATACTAATTATCAATTACTTAAACGAATTAACGTAATTGAGAAAGATCGTCTAGAAGAAGTCTCCAAGAAGAATGATAAAGTAAGATTGATGAAATAGAACTTTAGAATTTCGGTTTTGAAACGAAAGTGTAAATCTTCTATTGAAGAATATTTTTTGAAAAATTATTAAACTCTATTATGTTAAGACTTGGGGTTATAGGATGTGTATATTTTAAGCCTAGTCTAGCAAAGATATAGGTATATCTATAACATCTTCGAAGATGGTACATATATTCAGGTATCGCCTCTCACAATTGCTTAGTGGTGAGAGAAAATGTCATTGTTTGAGTTCTATCTGTTTAGAATTTTAGTGATTGACAAGGAATTGCAACCAATCTTCTCCCCCTGTGGACGAGATCTGTTTTTGAGATCTTTGGGCTACAGTCAACACAGAATAGGAATTAATATGTTGGCAATCATTAATAAATGTTTGATCTGATTTTTCTGATTTCAAAATCCGTTAAATTTTTTTCGTTTTAGATTTTTTTCTGAGTGATATTTTCGTACTTTTTGACCTGTTTTAGATAATTACACTGCATTCTCAGATTGTAAAATTGCGGAGCGAAAACGAGAAAAGTGCAGCTACCCATCAAGAAATCGAATTGGAATTGACTAAAACGAGGAAGACTTGCCGTGACTTAGAAAGAGTCCTGTCTCTGAAAGATCAACAATTGAAAACAACGGGAGAAAATCAGGGTGTGTTTATTGAATAATTTATTTTGTCATTATAAATTGATTCTATTGTAAACATTTTCATAAATAAATTATTAAAAACTTACAATTAGAGACAGTCATAAAAAGAATCTATTTTTGCAGGGTATTTAAACTCTTCATTGTCATAATTGCATTTATAGGAAATGTTGTCGAATTGCAGTCTCTCTTGGAAAGGAAATCACAAGAAATGGAAATGATGCAGAGATCCTTTTCTCAGAAAGAAGCAGATCTATTGTTGAAAATCGATCAATTGGTAAATATTGTGCTAATTATGCTATAAAGGACATTGAATAAAACACAAAAAATATTGAATGTTATTGTCTCTTGGTCTCTTTGGGGAGGGGGGAGGGAGGCAGAGGGCGTTTCGAGAGAAAACGTTCCATTTCTATGGGTAGAAGAACATAGATTGATTAAAGCATAGCTTTCCCTCTCTTCTCTATATCAATATTATCATGCCTCTATAGTAACCTTCCTGCATTTGTGCATTTGTATCTTACTGTAGGACTAAGAGACCAAATTATTTTTACCCATTCATGTCAATTGCCTTCAAAAATGATAATCGTTAACTCCATATTTAGTGAGTGAATGTTATGCTGCAATCGATGTTCTAAGTTTAACGAATTTTGTATGTGTTTTTGATTTCTATTCTGTTTCCAAATTACGCTTAATTATTAGTATTTGCTCCGCCCATAGATATAAATTTTATATAATAAAAAGTCTTTCGTATAATTAATTTGATTACTACTGCTCTTTTACAAGTAGTTTGCCGATTATTAGCCTGATGATTATACACTAGTTGAAATAATTGCAAATGATCTAATAATAGAATCTAGGGTTTCCCGTGTAAATCAGTGCCACGGGTTGCAGTGCAAATTGCGATATATTTCTATTCTAGTCTACTAATAGACATTATCTAATTCTGTGGGTCCGCCATGGTATGACCCACAAGTGCTAAAATCATCTCTTTAAGTTTTTCAAGGTCGCAATCGCTAACCAATGAGCCACTTTTTAGACGAGGTGAATTCCAACAATTCGGCGCGAGAGTTATTTTTAGCTATGAGTCACCTTATAGCCAAATTAATTTAAACTACCATCACGCTAGATGTTTATTTTTCACTGAGAAAATAAAATGTATCGTAGATTCAGACTCAAATCAGCATAGATTTAGACTTTTTCGTAACCACTAACCACAGTACTTCTTATACAAAAGCAGACCTATTCTAAATCTTCGCGAAACTGGCGAAAAAGTGGCCAAACATGAACACAAACATACTATATACCTACCCAAAGGATTATTTTTTTTTTTTTAAACATTTTATTTCAGAATCAAACCATTGATTCAAAGAATTATCAACTTTCCCAACTTGAGAAAGTCAAGAAAAATCTTATGTTGAATTTTAATGAAATGGTTCACAGAATGAATTCCACAAAGGATGCAACGGAGAGTCTTCTAACAGATCGCAACAAAGTACAAGCTACCATGATGGAGAAGGAGAATGAGCTGACCCAATTGGTGGAAGAGAATAAACAATGGAAGGAAGAGCATGAGGTCAGCTTCAATATTAAGGCCGTGTTCGAGTTGTACTAAACGTTTAGATTTTACAACTCGAACACGCGTTTGGATTTCATTTTTACGCGTTTAGTTTCTAAAAATAGCCTCAAATTAAACGTTTGATTGAGAAAATCAAACACGATGAATCTAATTCTAATGTATATTTTTTAATTGCGCGCTCCAAATGTAAACAATTTTTAACCAATTAGCGCGTCCAAATGCCAAATCAAACGAATTCATCGTGTTTGATTTTCTCAATCAAACGTTTAATTTGAGGGCGACAGTAGACAGTAGAAAAATCAATTTATCAATTATTGAAGTAAGGCGTGAAGTGCGTAATGCAATTAGGAAAGGATTGACCAATAGCAGCTGAGCATTCAATCAACTTTTCTCCTTTCATTCTATAGAGGAGTCTGTCTGCCTCCTGCGTATCTTGAGTAACTTCTTACTGCGGAGTGACTTCTCGATCGCCCTCCTGTATCACACCGTACATTATTCTTCACGATTTTAGGCGCTATCATTTAAACTTCATCGTTTGGAAGAATGCTTCGAAGCGGAAAGGAACTCCCATTTGGAGAGTAAATACAATGCAGAACTAGTCCAATTAAGACTGAACGAAATTCAGAAAGCGCTCGAAAATTCCCAAATGAGTCTTGAAGAGGCGAATCAAGTGATCGAAATAATGACAGTCAGACTAAAGGAGGCTGAAGTCGCACTGGAAGAGGAAGCAAAAAGTGCCAAAGAGTATAAAAACCAAATTCAAAGACTCACCGTAAGTTTTGGCACCTTATATCCCATAAAATGTTCTGCTAATCAATAAATCTGTATCTAAACGATACTTAAACTCGTTTTTCCATTGTTGCATAGCTATGATCATAGAGTTATCAGTTATCTAGAGTTCCGACTCCGACTATTAGATATCTTAAATTGGTGAAGTTCAAATTATCATTGCGACGAAACACAATGACTGAATTTAATAATTCTTTTACTAAATTAAAGTATAAAAAGAGCGCTTTTTATTTATATAATTTATAATAATTAATCATAATTAATATTAATTTATGTGAAAATATCTATCTTGATAGAACAATAGCTGGTATATTTCCTAATAATTTTCATATCATTTTGTTCAACATATCTCGACTAAGCAAAAAAAATATTATTTTCCCAGACTTTAAAATGAATTTTTTTATCATTAAAAAGCGCTCATTTTATACTTTAATTCAGTAAAAGAATTATTAATGTCTGCCATTGTATTTCATGGCTATGACAGTTTAAACCTCTCCAATTTATAATGGTGGAGATAGGGTTTTCTGCCATTTGGTAAGGAAATATCGAGAGTCGGAACTCTTTGTAACTGTTATTACTCTATGACTATGATAATTTGAATTTTGCCAATTTATTATGGTAGAGATAGATTGGATTCAATATGATTTTTACCTCTATGTCATCTGGGCAATTTAAACAAATCTGCCATTCTAAGAAGGTATTTTTTTAAAACGAATCCGCTGTACAGTGAAAGAGAAGTACTCTTATTGATTTGCCACTCAATAATTCGGATTGGTAGACAGTGAAATAGACTGTTAACCAATCAGAACGACGAGAGATTGACATACATGAGTAAATCCCTTTGTCGAATTTTTGCCACCAGATATACATACCTATAGCTATATACTATTTTGTCGAATCAATATTTATCAATGAAAAACGAATCTATACCTTCATAATATATACTTAGAGGTTGCTATTCATTTTGTCAATTAGAAGTTAGATATTTCATTGTCGCTACATGTTCTTCTTTGTGTATCACAGAATGATCCCCAGTCGAAGATCGCTTTCCAAGAATTAGAAGTTCAGAAAAAGTTTAATTCTGAATTGTCTTCATCTCTACACGAAAGCAACAGTAAAGTAGCCGATGTTCAAAGGGAACTAAGTCAGGTCACTGTATATGATAATATTTTGTGATAATATTTTGAATAATTTCTTAAATTTTTTAAAATTAAGTACATATAACAAAAATAACCTTCGTCAGCACCAGATTTCAAATGCTTGAATCCTTCCTCTACTGGTTATATTGGTGGTGGTCCAAGTTTCAGAAGCATTCTTCCCCATACATAACGATGGGGAAGAAAAGTACTCTAACAAGCTTTATAATTTTTTTGTTCAGTGATATTTCTCTGTCTTTCCAGATCTTTGCTAGCTTTGACATAGCTGTTCTACAGAGAACCAATCTTCTGCGGATTTCTATCATACATCCACTTTTATTTGTTAGTGTGCTTCCCAGAAAATCGAATTCCTTCACTATACATCTACAATCGCTACAGACAAATAGATACAGACAATCAATACAGACAAATAGATACAGACAATCACTACAAGATCGATATTATCAAGTGTATAAACTTTGAGAGTTGTGTTTGTAGATATGATCTTGGTTTTCTTAACATTGAGGAACAGGCCTGCTTCTTCGCTTTTCAACTTAACTCAGATCTATTTCATTTTCAGCCAATATTAGAGTGGTATCATCTGCATATCTGATGTTATTGATTGTTTCTCCGCCTATTCGAACTACTTTCTTCTAGTTCGTCAACTCTTCCCTTAAATAACATAGTGGATAGAATGCAGCCTTGTCTGACACCCTTGCCGACCGATATTAAACCAATATCTGTTTCTCCTTGTGTGGTGCGAACCATGGCTTGTTGATTTTGGTATAGAGTGATTGAAGGAGTCCAATTAGATGATTAGGTGCCTCCATGATAGAGAGGTAGGTCGTCCAGAGGTTATCATGTTCAACACAGTCAAATGTCTTGATGTAGTCTATAAAGCAGTAGTAGATGTCTTTGTTTCTTTCTGCTGCTAGTTCCATTATCCACCACTTGGAAGCCTGGAAGCCAGTGGAGCTGATTGAGCAGAGAACAGGATGGAGTTAGTCTGGCTGCTGCATTTTGGACTCGTTTGCAGTTTACTGATACGCCGCTGTGGTAGTTTGAACAAAATTGAGTTGCAAAAATCTAGTCGAGAGATAATGAGTGAGATTACAGACTTCTGCAGACTTTTGAGACATGGTCACTGAAGGTAAGTTGAGAGTCGCAGATAACTCCTAGGTTCTGCACCGAACTAGCAGGATCGATGGCATTAATCGAGTGTGATTGTAATGAAACATATTCTCGATATATAGATATTCAAATATAATAATATATATTGTATTATTGCAGGTAAGGAAGAAATATGAGCAAGTCTTGGCAGATCACGAGGAGCTGCTGCAAGAGATGCAGTTAGTGGTAGAGATGTACTCAGATAGATTATTCACCGGCTCCCGATCATCAACTCCAATACCACAAAGTCCAAAGACTACTTCAGGAACTAAGTCAACCAGACAGTTGATAGACAAGTTGAAAGCGTTGATTCAAAACCAAGGACGAAGAATTCAAGAGTTTAATGAAGAGATTACAAAACTCACAAGCAAAGCGACTAAAGTCTGTTATGGAACTCAAGTACCAAACTATGAATTTTGTTATCATTACAATTTAAATTATATGAGAAATATAAACATAACGACTGTCTAATTGAAATATACAATGGATATTTCTGATACTATAGACAGATTTTTGTGAATCAGTGTTAGTGGGTGATGGAGTGAGTGATGGAGTGAGTTAGTGAGTAACGTAGTGAGTTAGTGAGAGATGTAGTGAGTAATGGAGTGAGGGAGTGAGTGATGGAGTGAGTAATGTAGTGAGTTAGTGAGAGATGAAGTGAGTGATGGAGTGATGGAGTGAGTTAGTGAGTGATAGAGTGAGGAAGTGAGTGAGTTAGTGAGGAAGTGGGTAATGTAGTGAGTTAGTGAGTGATGGAGTGAGGAAGTGAGTGAGTTAGTGAGGAAGTGGGTAATGTAGTGAGTTAGTGAGTGATGAAGTGAGTGATGAAATGAGTAATGTAGTGAGTTAGTAGGTGAAGGAGTGAGTTAGTGAGTGATGGAGTGAGGAAGTGGGTAACGTAGTGAGTTAGTAATTGATGGAGTGAGTGATGGAGTGAGTTAGTGAGTGAGTGAGTGATGAAATGAGTAATGGAGTGAGTTATAGTGAGAGATGAAGTGAGTGATGGAGTGAGTGATGGAGTGAGTGATGGAGTGAATGAATCTCTAGTGTGTATGATAATATTTTTGTACATCGTGAAATTGATTTTGCTTGTCGCTTATAAAGGCTGAGTGCGTTTTCTTAAAGCGTTTTAATTGCGTATCTAATCTATTTTTAAATATCCTATTTTGTGTACAACATTGCAAGAATGGTCAATATCTGTATTCCATGGAATACGCTGATGAAACTACATATCGAAATATTTCTCATACATCTTATTTGTATCTGAGTATATTAACCATAATGTTAATTACAATTCCTTAAATCTCATTATAATAGTTTAACTCTTGCAGACCACTAAAGACCACCAATGCGCTCAGCAGGAGAGAGAATTACAGTCCAGCCTGCAGACATCAACGATGGGGACCAATCGAGAGATCAACTACTTGCGCAAGAGACTATTTGACATGGAAAAAACGATTACCGAATTGCAGACGAAAAACCACGACTGCAAACAGACTGTAGATTATGAAAAGCCAGCGATAATTGGTGACAGAGAAGTCTATAAGTCGCGAAAGAAACGAGACCAATCTTTGGTAAGTGTGCGCACAGCGACATCGATAATATGAATAAAAGCTGTTTCCAAGTTTATTTGTAAAAATATCTAATGAGCTACAAGCAAGTGAGGATGATAAGTGAAAAGTTATAGTTCCTAGTGGACGGAATTAGTTAGTCACTGATTGATACAGATTGGCAGGCAGAAAGTAATTGAGCGATCGAATCGATACGACATTAGAAGGTGGAAAGAATGATTTGGGTTCGAAGCTGCCAGTTTGTAGAGTTTCTTCGCGTGAAGTGCTGTTCGGTCTTGTAAGCTGGATAATTGTGAAGGGATATCGTTGGGGAAGTAGATTATTCTCAGAGTCCGAAGTTCAATTTTGTTCAGTTCCGCAGCATCCTTTTTGTTCATGCCGATCATCAGTGGACAGACAGCTTTTATTCCAATAGACTTCGGATAGTTGCAAAATATATTTTTGTGAGCAGCTGATTGATAGTCAGGTAGTTTTGAGTTTTTGAAAGTTACGTTTTTAGCATAAATACATACATATGTTCAAAAGAGGAAATATTGAGGAGATCTTATTCCAATGTGTCAATGAAGGGATTTAATCTTCCAGCAGTATCGCCTGTAGGATATTTTAGCTGCTGCTGTCACGTCGGGACACCGACTTTTAGTTTCTTCTAAGAAGAATTTTCTCCGTTTCACTCGGTCATTGACCATTCTTCTAAGGTCTTTCAGTGATTTTTCTAAATATTTTCAATTCAGATATCTTTTTGATCTCCTTCTCTTCCACGTTTCCTCTTCCATGCCAACCATTAAGCTTCTTTTTTTCAAGCTCCATTCCTAAGAAAATCTAGCAGAACAAAAGAACAACTATATAAAAAATACATAAAAAACAAAACACCACACAATGAGAACAAGTACAAGGAATATAAAAATAAATTTAATAAACTTATAAAAGCTGCAAAATGTAAATATAAATCTGAAAAGTTCCAAGATGACAAAACAAATAAGCAATTATGGAAAGAAATCAAATCATTATTATGCAACTCAAATAAAACAACAAATATTCCTGAAATTGCTGCAAATAGT
>JAYJLU010653255.1:0-11949 GCA_036873645.1 Minona dolichovesicula | reverse complement strand
CGGGAGACTGTGAAGTTATAAAACCAAACAGTACTATAAGAATTACATTAATCTAGCTTACAATCAAATGTACATCTTAACAATAAGTTGAAGTGTATTAAATAAGATAGAAGCATTGAATTTAACTTTCAGAATAAATCTTCTTTTACTGTAGTTTAACTGTAGAATATTTAGAATATTTGAATTGATTGAATAATCCAAGTTATTTTCAAAATACACATCAGTATAGCTTGCTTTCGGCACTACTTTTTTTTATCACAAAGAGTAGTAATTGACATTACAAGCTTATCTATTAGGAAGTTTGTTCCAATCTATAAATAGCATATTAACAGTAGTATCTAATAAATGGTAAGTTACATTGGTTTTAATACTTGCCTGCAGTGTATAATTCTAAATTTGTAGGTTTTAACTTTAATTTACCTGCGAAGCAACTGCAGCAGTATGTAATGTAGGCCAATCTTGATCAGCTTGAGTGCTAGGTTCTGAAGTAGAAGTTGTTACACTTGTATTTTCATGGATAGTGACAATAGGACTTATAGGAGCAGCAGGGGACTGAACAGGAACTACGGACTGAACAACTATATCTATTGAGAAATCAAATTTATGTTAAAAGCAAAATTAATAATATTCTTGTGAAATAATAACAATTTATAATTACCAGATGGTATGTTCCAAGCATTTTGCTTAGGGGGAGGGGCTTCAACATGTTGCTCTTTGTCAAATACTCTACCAAGAAAGGAGACAGTCTTTTCATTTCCATTACCCTTGGGCTGATTACTTGATAATAGATCACCTTCAGTCACTGACATCTATATATTAATATAATATTAGTCAAATAGGAAAATACATAAACAGGTATCTATAATAAAAGTATAAACTTACTCTTGTGGTTTCAGCTGACAATGATTCAACATTTGGTTCCAAAACAGATGGTCCACTGGTCACAACTGCTGGAACAGACATATATGCAGAACTTGTGTGTCTATTTCCAGAAAGCAAGTTACCTAAATTGTAAAAAAGTACTTTTAAAGATATGACAAAGTACTTTGAAATCTAATTAATAATCTGGGTTACCAATAATCATTCAATTTCAATAACAAATGAAGACTGAAAGCATTGTATTGAAAATATTGTATTCTAATAATTTGGTGTAGTTTGTGCTGCATATTTATATAATATCAGACATGATATTTTAATGTCTGAATCCTCATCAGATGTTATCATATGCTGCTGAGCTACATTTGTCAGTATACCCTTTTTGTCTAGTTCAAGTTTGCCTTGTCTATCAAAAAGGGACATCAAATAGTAATAGTTGGCTACCTACATAAATTCATAAATGATATAACTTGAACTCAAGTATAGATAAACATGATTTGTTAAAAAATTATATGAATATTGCAATTATTATAAAGTAACCAAACAGTAGAATTGAGATTACATGTTCAGTTATATAGTCAGTAAATAGGAAGATTACAATTAAATAACATTTTGGTAAACCTGGGGCTAAATTTCATATTCAATGATCAAATTTTCAAAAGTTTTCACAATTTAGTAGACCTTATAAATATAGTAAATGGTTATTTCGTAGAATATTTTATAATATCTAGCAATGAAACAAATACAACGTTAAATAACAAGCTATAGTACATTAATATTTTGCAATAAAAAAATCAAAACTAAGTCACATGCAGAAACCCCGGATGTTGAAACTCGCGTTGAATAATTTTTTTATGTTATATGCAAACACTTATAAAAAAGAAAAGAATATAAGGAATATAACATAATTTAAAGATTTTAGATCAATGAATATCTAAATAGAATTATAGCAGTCTCATTATCTTTGACTTATCGTATAAATTACTTGTTATTTGCTTATTATTGTATAAATGATATTTTGAGATCATAGAATTTAGAATTTTTATCAATAAAATCTAAAGTGTTAGAATGTATATATTATTCAGTAAATATTTTGCAAATTTTAAAAATACGGAGTTGGGGTTTAGAATGTGAAAAAATTTGACGAATATTTCAGTAATTAACGTATAAAAATAAATTATGATGATTGTATATTTCATTAACAATATGACTTAACTGTCAAAAACTGCTATTGACAGACAACATTGGCACTATCCAATTTTATGAAGATGGTCTTTTAATGGTCTTTTGATGATCCATTAAAGCTGAATTAAATTTTGATAGAAGTAAACTTTACCCTTCAGTTTTCTTCCATTTCTTTTGAATAAAATATAGGTATCCAGTATTACCAATAAACACATATAATAGATTTTTTAATTTTTACCACAGATAATTGCACTGTTGTCTGTCAGTGGCACCAGCCACCAACCATTTCTCTTTCAAATATATAATTTTGATGTTTTTATTAAAAAAGATTTACAATTCAAAAGAGTTATTAATATATTTATAGTTACCATTATGTAAAACATTACTTGCATGAATAAACTCAACAAATAAAATTTTGAAATGGAAAGTTATTCATTTGATTTGTAATTGTACATCATTTACTTACATTTTTCATAAGTCTTGCAACCATCCACTATACTTATGATTAATAAGACAAAAATTTAAATCATAAAACAATAAGGACTACATTATTTTTATAAAAGATAGAAATATTATTTATGATTACATGAATGATAATGTAATCAAAATTAACCACCTTTTATCCAAAAAAATTTAATAATTTATTATATAATTTACAAAAAAATCATATATTTTATGACATATATAAACACATTGGCAGCACTTTAAAAAGAATAGCTACCATTATTCAATTAAGTATTTTTGAAACTCTAAATCCATTTTTATCAATTCCTACCTCATCATTTATTAGCTAGACACAATGAAATTATACAAATGCATACATGCAAGCATGAAAACCTATATACATACTACTTCCTTGAAGTTGCAAATATAGTAATTTTGTTTTATTCATTTTTATTTCTGATAATGATAATATATATTAAATGTATATAATAGCTTCACATAAAATCAAATTTTCAGGGCAAACCCCCTGAAAATAAGGGAAAGTCCCCACCAGGCCACCAATTTTTTACTTGCACACCTTGCAGAGGGTTTGTAATAATAGTTCCAGGTTTTTGAAAGTTTGTCAATCACATCCCTGTTATCTTGCAGCTAGTTTTTTGATAAAGACAACAAAGTTAATTTTGATTCACCCTATATGACTTAACTATGTAGCAGCATCTAAATAAATCTGATTATATTTAGTGAATTCAAATATAGGATATATATCAACTTAGAGTTAATCTATGCATTAATTTCATATGGTTTAAAGGCTTTTCTAAATCATAATTTACATGACAATTGTTCTGACCCATCATATTATATATATTCATGTTTTTGGATACAAACTATTTGACATTGTAGGATAATATCAAATATATTTTTAAAAAAAATCAATATTAATTGGCCAACAAATTATGATTCAAATGTTCAAAGAATTTGTCGGTCTAGATTGCTATGAGACTGCTACATACACATGTATATTGATATGCAGGCATTTTACAAGGGGGTACATTAAATAGGGAGCATGATTATCTCCATTATATGATTAATTGAACAAATTTTCAATTGTCTCAATCCTTTCATAGCTGGTGATTACTAAGACCATCTGAAAATTACATGAATTAAATTGTTACACATTGCTTAATTCAACACCCTTGAATCCAGTTATAAAGGTTATACAATACATACATCTTTTTGGTCTTGAGAGGAGTTAGCCAACAATATATTGCACACCTGATACACAACCCTACTCATATGGAATATGGTAGGGTCTATCTATTCCTTTGTTTACACACACCCTTGAATACTCTTTATACACCCTGGACCAGTATCAATGTTATGTGTATTTCCTTAGATGTGGAAAGGTATACTGTTCTGTATAAAGTCAGACATGAAGTAAAAATTACTCACAGTGAAAAAACCTAAAAAACCACTATTCCTTTTTTTTATCAAAAACCATTAAATGTTAATCGAACAATATTTTAGTTTAGTAAAAAATTAAGTTGAATTATGAAATGCATGTTACTTTGATTGTATACATACATACATACAAGTCTAAAATATTAAACATCACATAATTGAATCATTTTTACAGTTTCATTAATAATAGATTTGTTTTTAGCAGTAATTAAAATATTTCCTTAAATAAACTTCAAATTATCATACTTTGTTGAATTTTGATTATATACTTGTGTTAAGTTGGAAAAAACATATATTCCACTACAATAAGTAGAAATACCTAGATGATTATTCTTTTACTGGAATTGATTTTTTAGTGATAATCTACAACATATTACCTAAATTGATTATGTTAATTTCCTTAATTTTAGAAAAAAATGAGTGTTCGTAGTAGGCGGACCCCGTCTACACGACGTAATCGTAATTCTCAACATTTTCAATTTGATAAGGTAACATGAATCATAGAACACTTTATATTTGAAAAATTGGTATTATACTTTTATCAATTTGTTAATGCCTGCAAGAAATACTGTTGGTGATGCAAGTTACTTAATTTGAAAACTGTTAGATGGTGCTATGCTAGAATACATCAATACCAATAACATTTTAATATCACATATAGAATAAAATTTGACTATATATTTTGAGACCAGTGACATCTTCTATGGCGTCGTTGATGGAGACATTGTTGGAGTTTGTATTGCTTTTCTAGATTGGCAAACTCAATAATTTACCTTATCTCATTAGAATTTCGTACTGGCAAAATAACGCATTTTTATTTTTTACCAAATGAATTAATTATGGCTGAATTCAGCAAGCGCGTTGTCACCTGCTCAAAGGTGAACACATCAAAAATTTCCTATCCATAATCCCAAAGGACACCTACTTCTAGTGTGAAAGAAACATCTGCAGGCAAACTGCAGACCTCCCTATGGATGATAGCATCTCGATCTTACTGGTCATAATAATTCATGGGCACACTCGAAAGCTTTAAGCCTTAAGAATCCATCAGAACATCTCCACCTATAGGAGACACATCGACGATACTACAACATGTATTATCACAATTAACCGTAACGAGGCCAATAATATCTTCGAAATTCTCAAACCATCCAATTCGACATAATTTAAACCAGGATTCGAAATCTATGAAAATTTCTTGGCTTAAATACTTCAAATTGGATGGTAACTTTACAGGCATATTAGCGTTAAAAATTTTGGAAATATAATCGTTGGAAATCTATGAAAATTCCTGGCTTAAATTCCATAGAAAAAGAAAATCTCTTTACAAACTCATTGAAAAAACACTATTTCCATACTTGGATTTCTGTTAATCCTCGGTTTTCTCAGATTCATAGATACTCCTTTTGTTTGTATTTTCAGATTGTGTTAGAAAAGGTTCTTGGTGTATCTGTTGAAAGTAACAGTTCATTGTCTCTGGACACTAATTCTGGTCTTATTGCTTACACTGCTGGGTAAGTCCCACTCATATGATTCATTTTCACTCTGCTACATGATTTTAGGAATGTTGAATTAATACCCAATTAAGAGTTAATAAGTTCAAAATAATTTTTTTAAAGCAAAAAAAATCTTACTTATCTGAAGCGTTAAATTTCTTTCGTTCACAGTGACCCATGTTTCTTTTTTTAAAATTCTCCTTTCTAATCATTAAATATTCAAAATAGGAAAACTATTAGGAGATCATTAATTTAAATGAGAGTTATAAGTTAGCCTGGTGCGCTTCGTTTATTTAATTCTCTTTCTAGTTCTCTAGACAGAATATTGAACAGAAATAGCACAGTCTTTTCCCTCAAAATATTGAAATGTATATCGATGGTTTGTAGATTACACGCGGCTGACAAATTCCTATCTTCGCCATTATAAAACTACCAATTTCAATTTATCGCCTCTCCTAAACGCCTTCTCTGATTTTAATAATTCTTATATCTTTGTATTTAACCATATTTGAATAGAAATAGGATGGACAAACCTGAATATTTAGCTTATTAATTCGTTTTATTGGTTAGTAGGTAATGCTGATTTGTTACAGTCACTGGTTCTGTAATATTCTCGCAGCTCAATTAACTAAATTATCCTCTTAATGTTCTCCATGTAAACTATCAAATTCAATTTCTGTTCACCTACTCTGATGTAATACTGTCATTCAGCAACTGAGAAGATTCCTATGGAAGCTTTTAACGAGCAGTTTAGTTTTTTTAAGCAACGGTCAATTTATTATTTACATGCATGTTAAAATTCAAACAAAATTCATTTTGATAATTAAATACTGTTGCTCGCTTAAAACTGTGAACGCAAAAGAATAACTGGTCAATCAGTAAATTAGTTATCGATTAGTTATTCCACGGATTTCTAAAATTCCATTATAAAACTACCAATTTCAATTTATCGCCTCTCCTACTGAACGCTTTCTCTGATGTATCCCTGTCAAAATTGTTCTGGGTAGGCTGCAGTCATGTCTTGCTATATAGCAAAAATAGGATAGTTTTTGTTGATCTTTGTTGTTTAGAGTAGTTCCTTTGTGACACCAAGACTTGCTAACACATCTTCATTTCTGACTTTATCATTTCCAGCAGATCCTGGCCACTCTACTGTCTATCCACATTTCAAAGGCCTTTATTCTTTTTGTTCACTTTCTTTCAAAATATGGTCCAAGTTTCAGCCCCATAGAGTATAATGGGATATACATATGGAGCATTTGACGATATTCTAATCCGGAGAGCTAATGTTATATCTTTTGATGTTAAGATATTTCTTATTCTTATGAAATTTGATTTGGCTTGGGCTATTCTTGTCTTGATTTCCTAATCCAAAGAAGGTATAATATAAGAAAAATTACTAAAAAAGGTAAATGTTTTTAGGAGAGGCGACAATTTGAAATTGGTAGTTTTATAATGGCAGAGATGAGAATGAGTGTTATGCTAATAGGATTTCAGTTTTGTGATGATCATCATAGCCCATTATGGGTCCACTGCAGGAAGAATGCCTCAGCATGCTTGCGCCAACCAACCATTTCTGTCTTGAGCTTTCCTTCTCCAGGTAACTGATGAATTCCAGAAGGAACGAAAGGTCTGTCTCTATATTGTGTCGGACGGTCTACCTATTGATCTTTTTCCATTTCGCGCGGTCTAATTTGTTACCCTGATGGTCCATCGGTTGTCCTGTCTTCCGGTCACATGCCCTGCCCATCTCCATTTTACTTTCCAAATTATGTCAGATCAACCTTTGTGGTGTTTCTATAAAGATTGAGTTTCTCCATCGGTCCTTCCACGTTAATTGTTAATCATTAGCTCTCTCCATTGCTCTTTGAGCTGTTCCTCAAGTGGTTTGTCTTCTTCCGTGTCAAGGTCCACGTTTCGGAGGCGTATGTCATTGCTGATAGAATACGTTGGTTGAAAACTTTTAGGCTGATAGGTAAGTTGCTTCGTTTGATGTTGCTCATCTGTCCGAAAGCTGCGGAAACAACCATAGTTGTGAGAATTGTGCTACTTGTCGCCTCTTCTAAACGTCTTCGTTAATTTTAATCTTTTAAAAGTCCTTTTTCTGTATTTTCGTTCAGGCGAGAGAATTATCTAAATGATACTCTCATGCAATCTAAATCTCCGGAAATCTTTAGTCAATTTTGATGGGTCTTGAGTTCAGACGAAATATGGAAGGAGTGAGTATAGGGATATCGCCAAAATAGCCCTTACAAATTCGCCTAGATTGATCAGCATTTATAATTATAAATGCATGAATATGTGTTAAACTCCTCGCCTCTCTTCTCCTCCCGCTTGCCTTTCCTTTTCAAACCCTTTTAGCCTCTCCTTCTCTCCTCGTCTTGTCTTCTTTCTCTCTGCGCTTCTCCACTCTATCTCGCTTTCTCTGTGTCAATTTATCAAATATTAAACCTTACAAGGAAATTACTTACAAGTTTAAATACTTCATTTCAGAGTTATAACATAATATTTCGCGGAAAATTTGAGATAATTTTGATGGGTCTAGAAGATGAGATCTATTTTAAACGTCTTTAGATGCTGTACATTCATAGCTATAAAATGCCAATTTTTTAATATTGACTGTAGAATAATCTCTGTTTTTGTTAATAATTATACTGTATTCAAGTGCAAGCAAGCATTTTTAAAATTAGGCCTGCAGTTTTGATATTTTTCTAAAAGTGTTTTTCACTTTTCTGTTGCATTTCTTATAAAAATAGAAAGAATTGTTGTATAGGTATTTCTGTAATTTGCATGACATATATATATATATATATAATTAATATGGTGATAATATCACTCAATTAATTTATGAATAAATAAAATCTCTCATATAATCAATAATTGTCTGTCTGTCTGTACTCTCAGTATTATTAACTGACAGAATCATCGATTTTATATTTATTGATTATTGTACTGAGTCATATACCTGCCACCAACTGTATTGAACTTTTGTTTTGACAACGGAGAAGTATGATATTTTGGATTTTTAGTAAAATATCACCATAATTTATTTTCTAATTTTTATCTTTGAATACTGTTCTACACCATCCATTTCATCATCTACAAATTACTGAAACTATATACTGGTCGTTACAGACAGCTGGTCTTGTGTTTCATAAGAAGTATCAATCAGTCAAAGTGTTTCAAAAGCAGAAAACTATTGTTAACACCTGAAGAAGTTATACGAAACTACTTCGCCTATTTAAGTTTAATATTCATACAATTACATATTGTTAACTCTACACTACAGAGAAACGAGTCTTCCTTGTAGATATTTGTATATCGATTAGTTCCTACCAAGCGTCACAAAATCCTATCTCCACCATTATAAATTGGTGAAGTTCAAACTGTTATAGCAATTAAGCGCAATGAACGATTTAAAAAACTCTTTTACCAAATTGAAGTAGAAAAGGAACAATTTTAATGATATGAAATTTATAATTCAGTATGATGTAAATAAATGTGTTTTCTTATGTAGTATAGTATGGTATTGGACATTCACAGCTTGTAATATTACAATCTATTTCACTACACGAGAAATGTTTCTGTTATATAAATGCTTCAATAAAACTTTTACATCATTGCAACCACTCATTGCACTTCGTCGCTATAACAGTTTGAACTTCGCCGTTTTTCACCAATTTATAATGGTGGAGATAGGATTTTGTGACGCTTGGTAGGAACTTGGTCGATATACAAAAATCAACAACCAAGAGGGGGGATTCAATGAATACGCCAGTAAAGTGACCCTCCAATTCTATGGAAATAAACCCAGCCAAATTGGATACCTATGAATCCATAGAATTGAAAGGTCACTCACAAATAGTTATTGGTATAGTAAATGTCTATGTCAATATTTAATGTCTATGGTCACTTTACTTGCGTATTCATTTAGGCTATTGAATCTCCCGTATCCAAAACATAGATATGTATTTGTCGATAAGAATTTCTGAATTATTACAATCGATGTCTTCTGATCACTGAATTGTGTATATTTTGTGTGATTGTACAGTCAAATGTATTAATTATTGTGTACAGATTAGTGGTGGTCTGCTACAGCACAAAACGGAGCAAACAACATCTTTTTCTGCACAACACCGCTATGAAGGCTGTCACCTGTCTGGATTTCAGTAAAGATGGAAAATTTATTGCCACAGGAGAGGTGAGAGAATTAAAAATTTCAGATCATTAACAATGTTAATTACTTTTTAAAATAGTTTGTGTTTTTTGTGGTTTGTTCATTTGAAAAAGTGTTCGAATCATAGATACTGGATTGAGTGCAAAATTTTAATCTCCTCAACTATCGTATGAACGAAATTTTGTCTAGAGTTTACAAATTTAATGACTAAAACGATGCTTTTATTGGTTGCTAAGGAAGTGCAAACTGATAAGATAAAAACCATTCAGCTAAATGTTTGATGAACCTGAAACTATATCTCTATGACTTGTGTTTCCTGCTCTTAATCATTCTAAATGTCAAATCTATGATCTGTGTTTCCTGCTCTTAATCATTCTAAATGTCAAATCTATAATTTGTGTTTCCTGCTCTTAATCATTCTAAATGTCAAATCTATGATCTGTGTTTTCTGCTCTTAATCATTCTAAAGGTCAAATCTCTGACCTTCAAGTGAACTCTATGAACTATTATTCAGAATTCTATTGTGAGTATAGTTCTTCTGAATTTCCATATTGGAGGATCAATCCACCGATTTACGTACATATAAAGCCAAAATTTCTATATCTTCCATGAATGGTTGGTGATTTATTTTAGAACTAAATAGCACACAAAAATACTGAACAATCTATTTGAATGCTGTTAAGACCTTTTAGTGTAATTAATAACAGTTGTAATACAGAGGTTTCACTCTCAAAATATTGAAATGTATATCGATGGTTGTATAAAGATTACACGCGGCTGACAAATTCCTATCTCCGCCATTTTAAAACTACCAATTTCAATTTATCGCCTCTCCTTAAACGCCGCCTTCTGATTTAATAATTCTTATATCGAATTGGAAAGCGTTTAATGTATACGTTCTTTCAATGAGCGAATTATTAAAATCAGAGAAGGCGTTTAAAGGAGAGGCGATAAATTGAAATTGGTGGTTTTATAATGGCATTTGTCAGCCGCGTGTCATCTCCAACCATCGATATGCATTTCAATATTTTGAGAGTGAAACCTCTGTATTACGGTTATTGTCCAACTCTCGTTCTATGTCCAAATCCTATCTCCACAATTATTAATTGGTGAAGTTCAAATTGTCATAGCGACGAAACTCAATGGCGGACATTAATAATTCTTTTACCAAGTTAAAGTATAAAAAGAGCGCTTTTTTATAATATAAAATTCATAATACTGTCTGGTAAAATTATATTTTTCGTGCTTAGTGAGATAGATTGAACAAAATGATATAAAAATTACATAGTAAATACACAAATTATTGTTCTATCAAGAGAGATATTTTCACATATATTAACTATTATGAATTGTATATCATTAAAAAGTGCTCCTTTTATACTTTAATTTGGTGAAATAATTTTTTAAATCCGCCATTTAGTTACGTCGCTATGACAATTTGAAATTCACCAATTTATAATTGTGGAGATAGGATTTTCTGTCGCTTGGTAAAGGAATATCGACAAATATCAAGAACAGTTCCTCTATGGTTAAAACAATGCTATGATGAAGATGAATAGCGGTGCGGCTCTGCTTGTGCGGATATGTATGTCTTACTTAATGTACATGCTTGATTGAGTCAGGTTGAATACATTTATATCCCCTTTACATGAGGTGAGGAGACACTGTGCTGTGCTCTGATTGATCGCTCACAAGTGTGCCTCCCAACTGCTCCCCGTTATTAGATCGATATTCACCGCAAGCAAGTATTAAGGAGCAGTCCCCCCCCCTTGCTTGCTTGCCATCCTCCTATCCCCGCCACTAACTTCCCTTTTTAATGCGCACCCTAGTGCTTGTTGTGTGTGCTAGCATGGAGCATAATAACAACCTGGATCAATCAATGCGGATATCTCGCTTATAAATAAGAAGTAGAGAATATGCACCCAAACTATCACAGACATTACCACCCGGCAAAACATTTAATAACAATCAGGCAACCTTATTCACTTCTTTTTTTAAATTTCATTACATAAAAATTACTACTCGAAGCATAAAAGTTAAACTGTTTTTAATTATTGGTTGTTGATTATTTGAGGATTAATAAATCTACTCGAGATTTTTGAGTGACATAAATTTTACTCACCCCTTCACCCTCTCTGATGTTCTGGAATGAACTGAAAAGTACGAATAAACTCTATATAAATGGACATCTTTGTACACGAGGTTGTTCTTATACCAATTTGAATTAATTATTGAGCTTATACAAAGAATATTAACATTTTATCTCTCTTATACAAAGAATATTAACATTTTATCTCTCTTATACAAAGAATA
>JAYJLU010652144.1:0-11952 GCA_036873645.1 Minona dolichovesicula | reverse complement strand
ATAATTTTGAATCCGCTGCTGAATGTGCTGCCGGAACATAATAAATAATTTTGAATCTGCTGCTGAATGTGCTGCTGAATCTGCTGCAAACGTAACACTCGTCAGTAAGACCTTGTTTATACCACTTCTCTTTTGCCATATAAAATTAGTTGCATATTAGTGAGGTCTGAGGAAGTCGCATAAGCTAAATAATATCCTCTGTAAAAAGTCTGTGCATGGTGAACAAAGACATTGATTATCCAAAAGCAAACATTTAGTAAAAGGATATTTACATGAATTCTATTGGCTGCACACTCATCTCAATCAATAACCTGCCTGTTGCATAAGCATAATGCACACATATATACATACACTGACTCTGCTTGTAATTATAACATGCAGACTTTTTACAGAGGGTATATAGTATTCAGTCAGCTTGGTTGGTTATGAAATATACAGACCTGCCAACCTCCATGGGTATTACAGGAAATGTTTTTTAGTATCATTAGAGTCTGCACATCAGGGAATTTCCGGAATTTTTCATTTTAAAAATGTCAGGGAATTTCATGATTTGAGAGAAATTGATATTTTATTGAAATTATATTATATAAAGTTTATTTTGTTCAATACTTTAACTTCAGAAACCTTTGTTGTGACCCATGATATTGCTATATTTTGAGTTTTTTTGGAATTTCCAAGATTTTGAAGATAAAAAGGATCAATTAATAAAAGTATGCCGTTAAATGTATTCTTAGCTCCTAAAAGTAAACATTTTCTAACACTGAGTGTGTAGCCATGGCATGCCACACATTAGACAAATTTTCAGCCTCTAGCCTGATTGAAATAATAATATGTATTGTCAGGGAGAATAGTTATAATATTGGAATTTTTTCCAAAGCACTCTGGTCATGGTTTTCAAAATAAAGTGTTAATGACAAAAGGTTTTACCAGACCTATGTACCAATCTTCACAGTTTTCCCATGTCAATCATGGTTTATTTTCCTCCAGATGACATCTTTATATTTAGATGTATAATAACAGCATTTACAAATAAATTTTTCAAAAAAATATACACCATAATATATCATTTCAAAACAATGTTATTTTTTCATTTATAAACAATAAAATTTATATATATAATATTATATTTCTATGCTGACTATAGTATGATTGCAATAATGACACCTGCAAATGATCCTTTATATCTCTCCTCTGTAAGAATGTGGTAGTGAAATCAGCAGGGTGATACAAATTTGTTAAAATGTACAGTTTTTTCAGTTACAGTTCAGTTCTCAAATTATAATTTTATAGATTGCATAGTTGCGTAAAACCACATCAAAATATATTTTGATTAAAATTATAGAAATGTACTGTATTTGTATAGGAAAGTTTGTTAGTTAGAAAATTTATTTTGTTCATCTCAAAATTATTCTTACTTGCATGTAAAATAATTAAAATTAATAAATTAAATTAATAAAAAAAAGTATATTCAAAACAATCTTGCTGATTTTCTTTAGTTGCAAGAATGACTTGTTGCTGACTTAACTAAGGATTGAATACATGTAAATAATGTATGTTACACATAGTAATAAAATAACATTTGGTAATTACAATCAGGAAAGCATATACATGGTGTCTACTTCTCCTGGAATCCCTGGAATTTTTATAAACCTGAAACCTCTTACACAAACCTCCTTAACCTTTTATAATGCATAGGAAATGAACCATAATCAATCTTGTACACACAGTGAATACAAATCATCCGGTTAAAGATGTGCAGAGGGTGGGAAGCCCAAGGATCACTAACCCACATATGATATATTCCAGAGAAGACTTTCTTTGATACAACCAAAAGCTTTATCACAAGAATTTCAGCTGAAAACTGGTCAAGCTATTGTACCATGTACTATAAGTTGCAGATTAAATGGTATGAGTATCAAATGTAGAGTGGTGAAATACAGATCCATTCTTTCTAGGCTACACCATTGATGATGCTTACAATGGGCCATGAGACATCACGACCTGACAGCAGATGATTTGAACACAATATCATTTCCAGTGAAGTGCCATTGCACACACATTTTACAAAATCATCTGTGGTGTTATATTTGGTCCACCTGAGGGAGTGCATGTGAGCACCATAGGATAACTTCTGAAACTGGAAACTTCCATTCTTTGCTGGGAAGCCTTCTTGTCCCATGGTGTACTTCACTGGTGCATTCAAGTGACTTGAATACAACATTCTTCCCACTCTGGGGCTCTTAACAATGAGAATGTAAGGTTCCCCATAACATCCATCCCTGTTGCCAAAATGTTATTAGAATGGTTTCAGGAACAATGTGTTGATGTTATTGAATGGCCTCCACAATCCCTATATAAACCTGATCAAAGACCATTGGGATTTTCCTGAAAGCCCAACTGGACCAGAGGGAATCAACCAACACCATAATGCTCAGAAGAACTGGAACTCTTGTCCTTCACCCAAGAAGAAATACAGAACCTGCTGAATTCAATACCAGGAAGGATCAACAAAGGGGTTGCATAGAAATGTCTTTTTATCTAGGAAAATATAATCTTTGTGTATGTGTAGTTATTTTTGGTCAGGGTTTTTTATGTAATTATGGTTATTCTGATTATACTGTAATACTGATAATTCTCTGAATGCCTTCATTTTAATAAATTATTCCTTATATTTTGTGTTTATGTGGAAAATGACAACTGAAATGATGCATTCCTAAATAAAATTATGGAATTAAACTAGCTAATTTAGACATCCAGACAATTAATCTGGAAACATCTGGATTTCTGATAATTCACTATTGATGTATGTATTCTCAATCTCATTTCCCTTACTGAATTGTCCAGATTTGGATATTTTTAGAATCTTGAATGAAATGATAAAATGCCTAAAACATGTTTATTTATGAATAAAAAGTTACTTTTTTGTATAAATAGTTAATTCGAGGCTTTTTCAATAAGGTCTCATAGAAAATAATCTTATTAATCCATCTCATTGAATAAATATTTATGTATATTAAACAATTTCTATATGTGATTGTACTTAGTGACATTCGTATTTAAATTTTAGTACACCAGTGGGGAGGCCACAACGTATATTAGCAGAAAACAGGCAATGAAAAAACTGCAAATCTCTCTGCCTGTCTTTAAGTGAGATGTTATTTATTTTAAATAAGCTATTAAAATTATTGGTAATATTTTCTAAAAAACGTAATTTATTCTTCCCCATCTTTTTATTTCAGACGTGTGTGCATATTAAAAGGCATCTATCCACAAGAGCCTAAGCATAGAAAAAGGGTCGGAAAAGGTAGTACTGATCCAAAGGTCTATTATCATGTGAAAGATATTCAGTTTTTAGCTCACGAACCTATTATAGAGAAACTTCGTCAATTACGTACCTATATGATTAAAATGAAAAAGGCTAAGGAGAAAAAAAATGATGACAAAATGCATCGATTGAGAGCCAACAAGCCACGCTATGAATTGGTACATCTTGTGAAAGAGAGGTACAGTGGTAAAATATTGGCTATTATATGATGGGAGGGGGTTGTTATTATTTAATTATCAGACACTAAATAATTAAATATACATAATTGAATAGGCTTATGTGACCCTCCAATTCTATGGTAATAATAATAGTAATACTCTAACCTTTTTTACTCAGATAGGATAAAGTTTTTGAATACATCAACCAACTTGGATACCCTGTATTGTATTTAATTATGTATATTTAAAATATCTGGTAGTCTGTGCCTATTTTTGTCTAATTTTAAGTTAGGGAGGTCAGGTTATTCAGGTAGCAACATTTCTATGATCATATTGTTATGGTAGCATTACCTGTATCACCCCTTTACCGAATGTATTTCTGAATAGCAGTTACTCTTCATGTATGAACAAAATTTTATGTCTTTCCCATTCAATATAATTTGTGTAATAATAGTGTAAAACCAATCTTCTCAATAGTTTGTATAATAAAATTCTAAAATTAACGTTGGCTAAAGTGGGCTACTGCTCACAATCAACCCATCAGCAAATTTCTCTTGCTCAGAAACGAATGTCTTAGTAATCTTGAGTATTCCTAATGAAAATAATATTACTTGAATATATGTTGATGTTATTGCAGTTAAGGAATTGTATAGTGACATTAAAATTACTCATTTATTGCCGGCTAATTTTAATTCCATTCGAACAATTTTCGAAGCCAAATTCTTTGACACAAGTCCTTATTTGTGGATGAAATATAGATTACTTACATAAACGCTTCATTTTTATGACTTCAGGTATCCAACTAAAGAAGATGCTCTGCGTGATTTAAATGATGCCTTGAATCTGATCTTCCTTTTCTCTCGTTTACCTAAAATGTCGGTATTTAATCCTGGACTGTTAGGACTGAGTCGTCGCTTAGCGGTCGAGTTTCTCAATTATATAATCTCCACACAAGCACTGAGAAAGGTAAACCACCGTCCGATATTTCAAAGCATAATACAAAATTGATAGACAATGATCAGTAAATGTATCGATGGTTGTAGATTACACGCGGCTGACAAATTCCTATCTCCGCCATTATAAAACTGCCAATTTCAATTTTTTTTATCGCCTCCTAAACGCCTTCTCTGATTTTAATACTTCGCTCATTGAAAGAAAGTATACATTATTGTTATGTTTTATAATTGCGGAGAGATAAGAATTTGTTAGCCGCATGTAATCTACAAGCATCGATATGCATTTCAATATTTTGAGAGTGAAATCTCTGTATTACTGTTATTACTCTATGATATTGGAGGCGTAGTGCCCTGGTATAGTTTTGTACTTTTAGTAGGATAATAATAACTAGGCCATCAATTGACTCCTCAAACATGTAGCATTTATTATTTAATCGATTATCATTTCGGTTTGCATAATTTTAGGCTTTCATCAGTATCAAGGGGATTTATGTGCAGGTTGAGGTAGATGACATAGAGATCACTTGGATTATGCCACACAATCTTGGCTGCTATACTCCTACTGATGTTGATTTCAAAATTCTCGCCACCTGCCTAGAATTCGATACGACTCTTTTAGGTTCCTTGTTGAGAAAGTAAGTTACAAAATATCTATCTTGATAGAACAATAGCTTGTATATTTTCTCATAGCAATCTTTTGTTCAATCTACTAAGCAAGAAAAAATATTTTTGTAGACTTTATTGTGACTTTTATATCCTTAAAAAGCGGTCCTTTTTACTTATATTTAGTAAAAGAAGTATTAAAGCCATTGTGTTACGTCCATACAATTTGAACTTCACCAATTTATAATAGTAGTGGAGATAGGATTTTCTGTTACTTGGGAGGGAAATCTTAAATCGAGAGTTGGAACTTTGTGACTGTTATGACTAGGGGCGGCTTATTGTTCACATTGTAACTAATTATGGATGAAGATAAATAGGTCCTGATAAATGGGTCCCTAGCCATATTGGCCTCCCGGGAAATGAACTGGCAGACCAACTCGCCAACAGAGGTACCAAACTCAAGCAGAATGACCAGCCTATATCCTACAAAGCAGCAAAAAATGCCATCCTTAAAGCGGTGAGAGAAAAATGGAACAACAACTTCGTGAACACTGGAGGCTTCCACATCAACAATATCAAGAGCTCCAAAGACGATGACCAGATGAGCCGAAAAGAGAGCACAACCATAGCCCAAATCAAGACAGGACACTCACTTATCTGCAGACGCTACAAACACCTCATTGCTAAAGCCGACAGCCCCCTTTGTCCAACATGCGAAGAAGAAGAGACCACCAAACACATCATCTTTGACTGTCCCAGATTCAACCATCAAAGACTGAAACATTTCAACACCCACAACATCACTGAAGAGATCACCTGCCTGCAAATCCTTCAGTTCCTGCAGGAGATCAGCCCCAGGCTGAGTGTATGAGCCAACGCTCGCTACGGGAGAAGCTACAACAACAACAACAACATGGATGAAGATTAACTTTTGGTGACTTTAAGAAGTGTGAATTACGTAACATATTCGATGAAATTGAAAATGATTAATGAAAAAATGAACATTTCTTCCACAATTGTTTCATTCGCACACTCAGTATTTAGACCATAAACTTTGGTGTTCTAAATCACTAAATCACAAACGTGTCCAAGTATAATAAGTGTGGTATATTTTGCCACAGCGCCTATTTTTGTAAACGTCTATGTTACCTAAATATCGAATACAAATATCTTTATATCATCTAATCATGTTTCAGATTATACAGTGAGGCTGGTCTCTTGTATCCTCCTAAATTAAAACGAAACGTTGAAGAAGATTATATCAGTAATCAGGATTATTGTGTCAAAAAAGAAATCACATTTGAAGTGAGATTCGGAATTTACGTTTTACAATTTACAGACAAAACTTAACCCTGCTTTCGTGTTAGCTATTTTAATTAAGGATATTCTCTAGATAATGAATCTTAACTTTCTAAGCATGCCATTTGTGGAAGCATCTTATCAGGAATTTGAAGTGATATTGAAGACTGTAAAGTAGTGGAATAATCGTTTAATATATTTGAATTCATTTTATACCGAATGATTGCGTCATCTGGTACCTATCGCTCACTTTGGGAAGAAATTTATTCCCAGTTTTAGTGTAGGAAGTTATTTTATAATCTGATCTTCAGATACCCGGAAATGGACATCAATGTTAATTATTAAATTTATATATTTACTTTGGCATATAGTTTCTATCATCTCTGACACATCCATTAAAACGTATCGATGAAGAACTAGAAGAACAGACTGATGAAGATATAGCTGAACTACAGGTGAGTCACCTTTTTTATTTACAGTGTCTCTAAAACAGACCCGATTCTTCCTTACGCATATTCCTCTAAATGTACATATTTATACGAAGCTATTTATTTACTTATTTACCGCTAGGCAATCACTTTCTTCTGTCTTGTAATTGATTTGGATGACATGTCGCAGTTTGAGGTTGAGGCACGACTTCAACAAAGAAGTATTGACACTATTGAGTATTCATTGGGAAGCGATGCTTGAAGATAAGAGAGAGTCCCTGTTTTGGTATAATTAGCAAGAGCGGTATTTGTCTTACCCACTGACTAGTTGAATGGTCAGCTAGGCATTCAACTAATCAGTGGTCTTACCTCATGGAAATGCTGAGGTTGAACGGGTTTTCAGCATGCTACTAAATATCATTACTAAGAAAAGGTGCAACTTGGGACAACTCACCGTCAAAACCTTTGCTGTCATCAAATCTTGTCTGGCTGCCCAACGTTTGACTAGCTCAAACTTTCACATAGATGAATCACTGATACAGAAGGCTTCCAGTGCTCATGCTGCTTACAAATATGAATACAAGAACAAAAGTTTGAATTTGATGACATTCAGAATACTAATTAACAGGAAAAGCTGTTGACAGATCCATTGAAAAAGAAAAGAAGAAAAATCAAAAGCTGGTCGATCTGTCAGAAGGCGTGACTACTAAGGAACTTGAGGATCCAAAACAATTTAACCCCAAAAGCTAAATAAATGAAAGAATTGGGATGATGAATTGGAGCTTCTTTAAATTTTAAAAATAACGATCGAATCAAAGAAACAATCGCCATTTTGAAAATATCCTAAAAGGATTTTTAATGAACAATTATTTGCCATGATAAATTTCTCTAATTCAACGTTTGACGTTTGTGCTCTATAAATAAGTGAAAAATGGAAAATTAGGTTTTAGCGACACTGGATATATTATTTTGTATAATATAATGAACTATCTGAATAATATCAGACTTTCGTCTTTGAAACAGCAAGCATGAAAATTTAACAGTAAACTCCGTGTGAAATAAACAAGATACAGTAGGTGAAACATATTTCATAAATAGTAATACAATGTCTTTTTCCTCGTGATCTTCATCAGTGGAATTAAAGCGCTGCATAAGAAACCGTTTATAGAGAGCGCTGTCCGAATGGTTAGAACAACAGATCTCTCTTTATTCTGGCATAGCCCAGTGCATTAGAACTGGCTCACACGAATTACATAGATCAGACAATATTTAACTTGCTTATAAACATGCTAAAGTCGACTTAACTTCAACTGGATATCTCAAAACCCTTGACCGCCAAACAAGTATGGCTGGTTCAGATCTCTATATGAAGGGACATACCTCTTGTAATTGTTGGTGGAAATTATTGATAGACGTTTGAGACATGATTGTATACATTGAAATTTGCATGACACGGACTTCTATTTTTGCCGAACAATCATGGTTTTAGGCTATGGACGACAATTTTTCGGAAGCGATGGCCAAACAAATTCATACTAGAAAATTGCAGCGCTTATTTAAAGGGAAGAAGTTTTTTTTAAATCGTGAAGTTCCCCGTGAAATGATGTGCTTTTTCATTCGTTGTATGGGCGGTGAGGTGTCATGGGACCCTCTTTGTGGACTTGGAGCTACATTCACTGAAAATGACCAGAAGATCAATTATCAAGTCGTAGACAGACCGGTGCCTGATTCTTCTAAATGTCTCACAAGGTTAGCAAACGAAATCATTTAAATTCTATTACAACACTAAATGTTTTTTATAGATTAGAGCTAATGGGTCCAGTCCATAGAGTAAGGAATACAGTTACAGTGTTATTGAAGTTATTATCTCTCAAAGTATTGAAATGTATCGATGGCTTTGTTTTGCCACGACTTGCAAATTTCTATTTCCGTCATATGTCTACCAATTTATCACTTTATTTTTTAATATATATTATAAATTATTAAAATAAGAGAAAGCGTTTAGGAGTGGCGACAATTTGAATTTGTTAGTTTTATAATGGCGAAGATAGGGACATGTCAGCCGTGGTATAACAAAACCATCGATATGCATTTCAATATTTTTAAGAGTCAAAACTCTATGTGACCTCATTACTCTGGTCCAGCCGGCGTTGCCGCAATCATTTTTGACTTACGTTTGTAAATGTTGATTCTATTGTCCTATGGAAATTCATATCTATTGTTTGGAGAAATCTTAAGAAAACAAATACGCTTGTAAATGCTTGTAAATTCCTTCATTCTGAGGAAAACCCCTACTATTGTTGGGCATCAGATTAGAATCCAATTTGCCATACAATTGCGGCCAAATCCAATTTCAATTCATCAGAAGTTTATATGCCATTGTAAGCTTTGTTATTGACTTTTCATAAAAGTTAAAGTGGAAATTTACAAATTCTCCAAAAACTAACGTTAAACTCTCTTTTGTTGGGACAAATATCACTAAAACCATCCTTAAGTTTGGTCACTCATTTGCAAATGTAAAATCAATTGCTGTGGTGAGCAAACAAAAACGATCAATAAAATATGAATGTTGTTGTTTATTTCGCCTTTAACGGACTTGGTATAACGGCAAAAGAAACTATACGGTTATTTAATTCGATCGCTCATTTCAGAGTTGTAGAAATTTACCCAATTCTATAAATGGCATTTAATAAGTATTCATACTTGACACTTGATTTAATAACACTTGATTTTAATAGTCTTAATATTGAAAAGAACGTTATATGTAGATGTTATTTAGTGTAAAATTGTGCAATTATTATTGTCTGCCGTCTTTAGGTTCTACGTGCAACCACAATGGGTAGTGGACAGTTTAAATGCATGTCGATTAATGCCTGTGCAGGACTATTTCCCTGGAGTAACTCTGCCACCGCATCTATCTCCATTCGCTTTAGCCGCCAGTCAAACTGCTCAATCACAGGGTGATAAAGTGGGCTATGTGCCGCCGGAAGCGGACTATATTCGAGGATTAGTCAGTCTGGAAGATATTCGAAAGGGGCTTAACACTAAATCGAATAAAGAGAACAGTGATGCTAAAAATGCGATGGACGATGACGACGAGGAGGATGAAGAAGAAGAGACAGAGTCTACTAGTGAAGAGGGTGATGTTGAAATGGAGAGTCAAAGCGATGAAGATTCTGAAAATGTGTCTAAGCAAACTCCAAAATCCAATCGACGTAATTAATGTTTAAATATTCTAATTGTTATTTGGTGATTACTTATTATTTATAAATATCAAATTTGTAAAAGTCCAGTTTAGGCATGAATGGTGTTATTGTGCGGGATTGATCAAATATATTTTAAAAAGAGAATCCAGGTTTCATGGATGACGTAAATATTGAGAAGGGATTTCTTAATAGAAAAATATCCTTATTTATATAAAGTCCTTTAAAAAGATGGGATTTTGGAAAAGATTAGTCAAGTTTCTTCAAATTATTATTAATTTGATATTTATTTATTGTGATATTAGATATGCGTACGTAGATCATTTACTTACGGATATTTGAATTAATAGTTAACATTTATAAACATTTTTCAGGAGCCATTCAACCTAAGGCACCAACTATGAAAGTTACACCTGGCATAAAAGAGGATGACAAATCTATTGCTAGGAAAGCTGAAGTATCTAAAAATGCTGAAAGAAAATTGAGAGAAATGCTGATACCTAAAAAACACAAGGAACTTTATAAGAAGATGGTCTATTCTCAAAAACGCAAGGACAAAGAAGTCAAAGCTATGAGCGAAAAGAGATTAGCAATTGAGAAGTAAGCCGGATATTACTTTATGTGCATTTGAGATATGTTTGTATTGCACCTTTCTTTACATGCTACCAGTTTTTCTTGGTAGGGATCAACATTAACACGTGAAATAAGGCACACATGCCAACATGATTACAGTTACTATTTTGGTCTATTTGTTTAAATATCTGTCTTCATGAGTTATTATATTGATGAGTTTGTGTTTTGTTTTTGAATTATCCTTCATTGATGTCACTGCAATCTATATCTGCAAACCCGAATGAACATCCACATAATATGTGACAAAATAATTTAATAATTTAAATCAAGATTAAATTAACAAAATATGTGACAAAATAATTTAATAATTTAAATCAAGATTAAATTAACATTAAATCATTTTGTGTTTTTGTATTCTAGGTCAAAAAAGAAGAAACGATCATGACTTTAAATTCTTTACTGTAAATATTGTTAAAGCAATAATAAATTACTCTTGTCAATCGCATTTACTTTTTATCACTCAGCAAGGATATCTAACAAAATTTGTCACTCATGAAAAATAATTTCTACATTGCAACATTACAAAATAATAAAGATGTGTCTTTTATCTTACTGTTTCAAAACTAATGATAAACCGTGGTTGAGATCCAAATAAAAATTTGAACTGTTTTCATAGCTTTTAAATTAAAGTTATTATTTATTCTGAACACTTGTGGATTACATGATTACGAAACAAATTAAGGTAACCTATTTTGTTCAAGCTAGATATGTAGGTGGGGTTGATAATTTAATATTTATGTCATAGCCTCGTAATTGATTGGAATGTGACACAGCGGCCTTTCAACAGTTTACAATTTACAAGCTTTTGCTAAAATCTGCCTAACTATACGAAATGTCGGTTTAGTACCGTCATTATGGTTATAAATAAACACCTACAATGTTATAAAAATTAGGGATTTATAGCCAAAAAATATCGGGACGCTGATAAATAATATTCATATGCTAATCTTTCAGCGTCACTTTTATTTTCATTATGCATAGTCAATGCAAATATGACGTTTTGCGTTTCAAACTGGAAATGAAGCTGTTATTTAACTGGATGTCATTATTAGCTTTCTTTACCAAAACAATAAAAATTTATTTAGAACATTTATACATTTCTTGGATTATCAAAGGTGATAAACTGATCAAGGTTGATATCCATAATTAATATGAACATGGTTGAGGTATCGGTACAGTGAGAAAAATCGTCACTTAGTTAAGAACGTCGTAAATGATGGAAAAGGATGAAAACATTGCAAAATATGAGTAAATAGTTTTTAAGTGAAACTATATAGCTGCGTCCACACTCAGCAACTTTTTGTGCGATTTTGTTGCGGCGATTTGTTGCAGCAACTCTGTCTCACG
>JAYJLU010651033.1:0-11954 GCA_036873645.1 Minona dolichovesicula | reverse complement strand
ACAATTTATATTGCTTCAAAGATAATATACATTTTGTTATTCACTGTGTTTTGTAAAAACTGTTTTAAAGTATTTTGTTCAAAATTACAATTGAAATTGCTTGTAATCAATATATTGATACTTTTTTAAATCAGAAAATGTTTTTAATTTTTTTGTTAAAAACGTCTATATGCCTATCGTCCTATTTATAGGACACATCAGATCTTATAAGTAAATTTTGATATACAAACTTTTATGGTATATATAAGTTATTAAGTAAGGTATTAGTAATTTGACAACAAATAACCAAAATTCAATAAGTTTTATTACTCTTAGGCGTTAATGGGATAATTTTAAATTTTACCAGATGTTTAAGCCACCGATTGGCCACCCTCGATCCGACATTGGCCATGTGGCTATAAAATGACCAGATAATTGTGACAAAGTTTTGCTTGTGACTTTTATTTTGCTATTTTTAAAATTTTATCAAACAGGTTCGCGATTCTGAAGCGTTACAGAGAGGTACACACAGTGCGTCATCTTTCATTCAGCCAACATATAAGTATATTTCATATCTATACTTACTTTTTGCTTTCCTTATAAAATCATCCCTTGGCATTTTTAAGGAAACTGTCACTGACAAGGACGTGGAAGTTGCTATCGCAAATTTTTAAAGAGTCCCATTGATAGACTGGAGGGTGGTCAAGTGGAAAGACGGAAGAACAAGACACCATGTCGGAACAAGAAGAGTGACGCCATCGCCAAGAGACGAAGAGTTCTCTGTTCCGATAGTGAATGACTATTTTATTTATCTTCATCTATCATGTTTTATTTAATCCACGTTAAAGCCGAAAACACCCTACTTATACTGACAAGCAGCGAGTACTAATAAGAAGTGAATTGAACTTGAGTAAACACACTGGATCTCGCCACCCTTTCAAACTGAGTATGAGTATAAGGTGTTTTATTTTATTGAGGTTGGTCACTGTCGGCAAGAAGCGACAGTGGAATATGAACGGAATTGGCCACTTCTTTAATGGCTGGCCGACAGAGGCTTTAACACACAATATATCCCTATTATAACTCCATTTAATGGCTCATTTTACACGCCTATTAATGTATTTTTATCTGTATCTCTATAGCCCGACTTATATCTTAATGTTGTTTAACGTAGCACATACATCAAGACTTTGGGTATCAAGCTTTTTTTTATCAATAAAGCGTTTGTATTATTAATCACCTCATTTTCAAAATAGTGTCGCCAATGTAACTTTGTATCTAACAAAGAACATATGCGTAAAAACCTATGGTTTTGATCATCCCCAGCAATGGAGATGTCCATAGCAAAAATTCTACGAGAACAGATGTACAACAATGCTTTCAGATGGTGATTCAAAAACTATTGAACATTTAAATGATAACAAAGTTTATGGAGATACTACTAAAATTGTTCAAAAAGAGTGTTTCAAAACTATCTGACACTATTATCAACAAACTCAGTAATTATGCAATTCGGCAACATTATTGCATTTCACTTCTACTGATTTGGTACCTGAACACTCAAAAATGTCATAAAGGTTATGTTGCTCATGGTGCTTTTATATTAAAGCGTGTGCTCAGAATAAAACACAAGAATCATATTCATCTAAGCTTTCTTTAAGATACTTTTATTTCTGAAAATCGAAGTAATGATAGTCAAGTGAATTATTATCCAGATGTGTATAATCTGGCACTCAAAATGACAATGAGTCATTTCACAATTCTTTATGGTCTCAAAAGAAAATTTACCGTGCAAAGAGACAGCAGTTGAAAACTAAATGCAGATTGCATTACAGCAATACAGAATAGGTTTGAACGGTTTCTACACTTTTCCTTAAACTATAAGAGTATGTGCAAATTTATTACGTTAAAAGACTTAAGAATGTTGAACATGTGTGGGCCTTATTGGGATATATCTATTGACATTGTTGTAATGAGTTATCTATTGATATGTTTACATGTATGTTGCTAGTTTATACAGTAATTATCTACTTGACACTAACGTGGCGTACGAGACACAGAATAGACGCATGGTATAGTTAAACCTTGTTTCATATATCATTATTTTCATGTTATAATCATATTCTTTCACCACAATATGGCTTAATAATTTCAGTTCTAGAGTACTAGAATTTATTGACATTAAGATTTATGAGTCTCTAAATTATTTATTATCTACAAATTTACATAAATTCATCATTTGACTGGAAAACAAGATGTTGATACTTATTAGTGCTTGAATGCATATATATGTATTTTCTCTCCAAGACGCAGGCCCTGACTCCATACTTAAGGTGTTCAAGGATACTAGCAGTACTCTTGTCTGGAAAACGGTTATTAACAAATATTAATTGTTAATATTTAATGCTTTTACAGAATGTCGGTGTAATGGTCTAAAGTGGCACAACAGTGGATAAATGGCCATTAAAATCACCAATTTGTCACATAACCACTTTCTACATATGCTTTAACTGAAATGGTCAAAGATTGTCGATTCTTGAAAAGAACAATTGATTATTTCCAAAAAGCAATCGTTGCAGTTGAAGAGTATGAGGTTAGAGAATAGACATTAAAAACCAAATCAAATACAACAGAACAGTCAAGTCTTCTCTGAAAAATTAAAGCAAAGATGTAACACAGAAAAGTCGCAGTTCTGAGTGATGGTAATCTATTCAGCTGCAAATCTGAAGCAAGTCCAACATCAAAAATATTTGGAAATTTCCCTTACCAAAATTCATGGAACAACAGTCTCACAGATTATGGCTGGCCCTGGCAATTTTGAATTCATTGTGTTTCTGTAGGAAACTTTTGATGTTAATTCTTGTTTCCCTCATAATCTTCTTATCGTAGATAGCAAATGTTAACAACCATGTTCTCTGTAGAAGAATCAAAAGAGTAGTTAGCAAATCCTGGATCTTGATGATGAATGAAATGAAACGGACTTCATTATTAATCATTAAAAAGTGTCTGGTTCTTTTATCAAAATTGAAAATATTTCACTTTTCTTTGACAATGAACTTCTCAATATAAAAGTGGAGAATACAATCACATATTATGCTCGTCAAAAGAATAAATACTTTTTCTATTAGATATGGTCAAATGATATTTTTGTGGCATTTTGATAACTGTTTGCATTGGGGAACAAATGATTCCATACTTTGGAAATCACAGCAGCAATCAGCTTATCCAAAACAATCCTGTTTGCTATGGATACAAAGTGTGGTTACTGTTACAACTTTGAAATGTATTGTGGGAAGACTCAGTCCACTGATGACTCCAGGGATTTGAACAAGTCATCTCAGGTTGTTATTAATCTGTGATTTGATACTCAATTCTCCTAAATGTCACCAGTTGACCCTCAATTAAAGCCTTCAGATTATTTATTTTTATACCTAACTGTGACATCTTTTTATTGACTACCTCTTTAATAGTTACGAGTTCCTCATTGAATTACAATGAGGTGTAATAGATGTGATATTCAAGCCGCAGGAACAGCTTGGCTTGTTTAAACCACTTTCGTTTGACTAGATAGAAGCAACGCCTGCATTTCAAAAACAAACCTTGAGGGACCAATTTGCAGGTGAGCGATTCAATAACAAGGTTGTATGTTTTGTCTGGTTGGGTCATGCAAACAGTGCATGAAAGTAAGGGGAGAAAAGATTAACACCCCAAAACCAAAGGTCACATACGATTACAATGCCTACATGGGCAGTATTGGCCAGTATCAACAAAGCTCATCATCAAAAAATGTAATGTAGAATTACCATCAATAATTTTATTGAAGTGTCCCTTATCAATTCTTGGCAAATTCATTCAGAAAACATGGGTAAACCTAGCTTTTGTGTTGTTTTTCTAACCCTTTGCTGCATACTGTCCTCCATGAAGGACATTTCGTGATTAGCGATCTACAGTGTGCATGATTGGCTGATTGAATAAATCACAGTAGTACTTTACACAGGCGTATATGCAGCGAGTATGTATTAATTATCAATGGTAGCAGGTAAGCATATGAATATACTTGTGTGGCATATACTTGGATAATGGAGTTGTGATGCTGGTGTCTACCTGCTTAGATGACAAAGTAGAAGAGGAGGTTCGTGTTTTAGCGAGCTTATATTCTGAGCTCGCTAAAACCAGCGCATACACTGAGCTAGTTTCGTTGTGAATTAGGATTTCATGTTATTTAGAGCATGGCTGTTGATAATGAATTGGTATTATTGTAACTGAGGTAAAGTTTACCTTTTAGTCTACCCATTTTTATACTGACTATATACATTTAGTGCTCCTCTTAGATCTCAGAGTGAGTTTGCCTTTAAGACTATTGTAACTGAGAGCTTAGCTTATCAGTCTTGAGTGTGATTTCTTATTTGTGTCAATTAATATACTAACTGTGTGTTTACATTAACCTGTATTTGTTCTCCCTAGTAGGTCTTTACAGAGACTTAGTCAGCCATGGTATCGAAACTGTGAGTAGTTTTGTTAATAGGATTTATCCTAGGGGCAATTAGCTGTTATCTAATACTAATTGTTGTTTTCATTTACCCCCTTTCTGAACTGGTAAACCGCTCGGCCGTGTCCAGAACTCCATAGGCGAAAATCAACTATTACACTCCAAGACACAAGCCCTGACTCCATACTTAAGGTGTTCAAGGATACTAGCAATACTCTTGTCTGGAAAACGGTTATTAACAAATATTAATTGTTAATATTTAATGCTTTTACAGAATGTCGGTGTAATGGTCTAAAGTGGCACAACAGTGGATAAATGGCCATTAAAATCACCAATTTGTCACATAACCACTTTCTACATATGCTTTAACTGAAATGGTCAAAGATTGTCGATTCTTGAAAAGAACAATTGATTATTTCCAAAAAGCAATCGTTGCAGTTGAAGAGTATGAGGTTAGAGAATAGACATTAAAAACCAAATCAAATACAACAGAACAGTCAAGTCTTCTCTGAAAAATTAAAGCAAAGATGTAACACAGAAAAGTCGCAGTTCTGAGTGATGGTAATCTATTCAGCTGCAAATCTGAAGCAAGTCCAACATCAAAAATATTTGGAAATTTCCCTTACCAAAATTCATGGAACAACAGTCTCACAGATTATGGCTGGCCCTGGCAATTTTGAATTCATTGTGTTTCTGTAGGAAACTTTTGATGTTAATTCTTGTTTCCCTCATAATCTTCTTACGGTAATCTATTGGAATAACACAAAGTAGAAGAGGAGGTTCGTGTTTTAGCGAGCTTATATTCTGAGTTTGGTACGCTTGGTAAGAGGGCTAAAATTGATGCAGATAATCTTGCCACCTCCAATTTACATTCCAAAAAAACGCAGAGAAATTTTATGATCTTGATGCTCTAGATAATGTCGCATCCATGGGTACGTTAGAATAAATGTGTCTCATCCACTAAGCCCAAGATCAATAAGGCAATTTTGGATTTAACTAATTTTGGTTTAAATAAATACTATTAATAACATTTTGGGGTTTAAGATAGTATATTATAAGTTGACATTTAACAGCAGGCAGGAATAAAAATTAGCAAATGCTACTAAGCATTTCCTCTGTAGTAGAAGCAAAAAATCCTGGAAATAGTATGAATAAATATTTTAATAACATGCATTGACCACTTCATAGCTATATTTCAGTAAGTATTGAATGCATTGACAAATGTTTGGTGGACAGACAAAGCAGAAGCTTGGCATTCAGCTTTTTACTCCAAAATATTTTTCATGTGAAGATGACGGCTTTTATTTATTTCGTACAATGTTTCCAGATTCTTCTCTGTACATGTGGTATATGGTTGACAAGGTAAAAACTGTGTTACATAATATACTTGAAAAGCCCCTAAAGTATGTGAACAAGTAGCGGTTGAATGGAATTCTTTACCCACTAGCTTAAGAATATAAAAAATAGAAACACTTAAAGAAGAAGTAACTAAATACTTCCTAAACTCTTATATTTTTTAAAGCTATAATATTACTTGGAGTCGAATGTCCTCTTGTTGCTCACATCTCAAAGTAATGAATCGCAAGTTATTTATCATTATCTTTATTTTTAAATCATGTTCAATTCTCATTAGTAATATTTATATTTATGTTTCTTTATATGGATTGGTAGCCAAGCATTCTAATCATTCGCTCTCTAAAACGAATGACAATTTGAAAGTTTTCTTACACTGTGTGCTTAATCAGACATAGAGATTATTAGTTTTAAAGTTTACACCAGTATTATACTAACTTTCCCATTAGGAAATGCTTATTCGTTCTAGTTGATTAACAAATTACATATCCATATCCATTCTATATTCTCTAGAAAACATATTCGTCTGATTGATAAATAATTTAAGTTAATAAAGTAGACAACTACAGTTTGGAAATATCAGAAAACAATGCAATCATTCGTTAGTCCAACAAAGATTATGTCTGATTATTTTTAAATTAAATGATCGAGTTCAGTTCTTTTGAGAGAGGGAACTATCTTTTTGACCCTTTCCGGGCGATAAAATACATAGGATCTGTTAAATGTGTTAATTGTATGGGATGGACTCATTGGAAGTGTACTGTTCCACCAATTAAAAATTATTTTTGGTACTTGTTTATCTACAAGTGACTCGATCATGTGAAACGTCAATTTAAATTTTAATCAATTCAGTACATTAATTCACATTAATGTCTAACTTCATGTAGTAAAACTGTTAGTAATGATTGTTATACTATTGTTTACTTATTAACTTTATGCATACAATTGTTCGTTAAGTTTAGTCATGTATGTATATATCTGATTGATCTATTATTAGCTCTAAGATTAATCATCATTATACATATTTAATTATTAGTTATTAGGCACGATTATTACTAATATGCATTCATTGTCATCTATTGTATGGACGAGTATAGTTATTCAATAGGAATAGTGCAAATGACTTGTGTACGTCTATTAATGCTTATTATTTGTTATGTATATACATTTCATCTTCACTTCGCCCTCATTGGCCTGTCATATGTATCATTGCGTGGTTACTTGAGCCTTTCGTTATTCGCCTGCTGAATTGATAGAGCTTTGTAGGTGCATAATCGACCATCTGACAAATCCGTGCGGTCGAGAAAAGGGAAAGGATAACTCTTCCGTTATTCAAATCAAATCGTTTGTCCAATTTACTCACAATACGGTAAGTATTTAGAAATAGCACTCAATAATTAAATAAATTTGTTACTTTCAATAAGTATTTGATTATAAGGATAAATTTATTCAAATGTGTGTTTTAAACATAATATCTTATTTACACTGTCGTCGTAGAAAATATTCACACTAGTAAGTTTTGATTCGAAGTATACATATATAATAATTCTTTTCTGTCATTTAACTATCTGCTATGCTTGGTCGATTTTGCACACTTAGAGAGTTTCTGGATGCTGACCTCATTCTTAATAATGACATCGTCAAAAGGGCTATCGCAACATCGTCAAAGCAAACTTCAATTTGCAAGTTATGGATTCATATTATGTTGCTTGCATTTTTATATAAACGATGTTAATTCCATGAAACTATGATGAAATGAAATAATAATGAAACGAATTCCATTATTTGCATACTCGTTTACTAGCCTCATACACAACACGCACTGAGCCCAAGATTAAAAAAAAATTAAACGTTTCTTTAAGGTGAATCTGTGAGGTGGAATAAAAAATTTTTCCGGAACTGATCGCGGTGACCTATTTATGGAGGTGAGTAATGAAGACATCAATAATCTTCAGGCAGAGTGTCGAGATGCGAAAAGTAGATACTACAAGCCGGGAGAAATAATTGACCGCAAATTGGCTAAGAAATTGGTAATCCCAACTCGCTTGGAACTGCATTTTCTCTTCGACACATGCAAATCATTAATTATGAACATGGTAGTTAAAAATGATGCATCTTTTAGAAAGTACGTCTCATATTTTAGTATTGAATGAATAACATAATCACTATACGTAAAACTTAATAAAATTATTTAGACTTAGAGATCACGCTTTGGCTTTGATGGCTACCATCTATCCTGTCAGGTTGATGCCACTTATGAATGAGGGTTGCTGATCTAGAGACTCCTTTTTTAAAGGAAAAGGCAAAAGTCATCATCAGAATTTCACTTTGTAAGTTTATATGTATAACTTTGTGAATTTAAAGTATAAATATCGGAATATGTATACCTGCATTAGAAAAATTTTAAACAGCAAAAAGTCCATAAGAATTTTTAAGCATACGTTTTATTTTGTAAATAAATCTATTTTATCTATAACAGCTATAACTTCATGTTCATCATCAAATTAGCGCCATCAATTTCGACATCCTGAACAATAGATGAGTACATGCTAGCATCATATGTTGTTGGATCATTTGAGATTTAGTGAAGCACTTAATGATTTTTTGTCTGTTATTTTTACCCGAAACCAAGAAATACGTAGACTTTATAGAACACGTAACTGAAATACAGGACATTTGAAATTGTAATTTGGCGAGTCGGTCACATAACACAGGTAAAATCAAAGAAAATGACACAAAATGGTCGGTCGTGTGTCGCGTGAGACAGGTAGGTGGTAGTCGCAATGATAGAGAGCTTTATAATGCAAAATATAGGAAATTTTAATCGGTGCAAAAATTATGGTCGCATAAGTGAGGGATTAATTACACTGTGCTATGGCTTTTTAGCTAATACTTTGTTAACAATACTTTTGATTATGCCAGCAGGTTTCATTTAATCATTTCATTTTGATTTTAGGTAGTCATAAAACATACAAGAAATATGGCTCGCCTTTGATGACAATGACTCCAGAATTTCACTTTCTGTTTTTAACTTACTTGGAAAAAGTCAAGAAACAAGTCCCTCAAGCAGAGTTTGTTTTCCCAAAGCCCGAAGGGTGTAAACAATCCTTGTCAAACATTGGCGGTACAATATCAAAAACTTGCAAAAAGGTAAACTTTATTGCTCATCAACTTGAACCGTTATTAACCCAAAAATCGAATTGAAGTATATTTATTGTGTTATTCCAATAGATTATTGTATTTCACAGTAGTATGTATTTTGAAAAATACACAAGTAAAACCTAAAACTAGTAATTTCATAATTGTATATTTTAACATATTTTAATACTGTTTTATGCACATGTGAGAAATTTACAGTTGTTAAATGCAGTTTCGACATGTCTTTGTAACTTTTACTTTTACATTTTCACTTTATCATATTATGCAATTCGTTTAAAAGAGTTGTCTTCCATTTTAAGGTACTAAAAAGGAATGTAACAGCCACAGAATTGAGGTCCGCCAAATATACGCTTGGTAAGAGGGCTAAAATTGATGCAGATAATCTTGCCACCTCCAATTTACATTCCAAAAAAACGGCAGAGAAATTTTATGATCTTGATAATGTCGCATCCATGGGTACGTTAGAATAAATGTGTCTCATCCACTAATACTTTGTGTGAATAAATATGTAAATTGATACCTCAAGTTAATATAATTCTTTAATTATATTTCTTTATAAAAGTAAAAGTAAAAAATAAAAATTAGATTTCATCCACTCCGTTACAACGCAAGGTCTCTGATATTTATATTAATTAAACCTAAATTACTTAGTTACTAAAAGTATTAGTATTACAAATTCTGAATTGAATTCTGAGCTATTGAAATTCAATGAGTAATTGACATCTGAAATCACATTCTTAAATTAAAAATTAAAAAATATTTTAATTTAATAGAATATACTGTGCGTGCCTGCTCCGAGCTAAGGATTCAAAGTTAGACACTATTTTACTGATAACTATGTTCCTATCTAAACGTTGTCTATAATATTCGTTTAATATAGCCACATCACCTGTAAAGGTGGTCCATTTGCTTACTTAACAATTGTTGACAATATACGTTATTGTATTGATCACAATTTACTTACATTGGATACTTTGGACAAGTATTTTGATCTTCAAATATCTATAAATATAGATGGTGCTCCTCTCTTCAAAAGTTCAACAACAACAATTTGGCCTATTTTATTTATCATGACAAATGTCAATTTTGCTAAGCCCCTTCCTGTAGCAATATATGTTGACAAATCAAAACCAAACTTCCAAGACTTTATTAAAGATTTACATTCAGAACTCATTTGTCTTCAGGAATATGTAGAAATTTCAGGCTATTATGTCAGAATTACTGATACATTCTTCATATTTGATGCTCCTGCTAGGGCATTTTTAATGTGTTGTTAAAGGCCATTCTGGCTATGCCTGTCATATATGTACCACAAAGGGTTCGTATAATGGAAAGTCGATTATTTTTCCATACTCTGACACTTTTGTTAAGCGCATGCATTTATCGTATCAATCATTTTCTGAGACCAATCAAATATCCCTGTCTCCACTTGTTGAAATTGTTGATTTCATTACAAAATTTCCACCTGAATATATGCATTTGGTGTGTCTGGGAGTTGTTAAGCGCATTGTTAACAGTTTCATGAGCACAAATCATGGTCTACTAAGATGTAAACTGAGCTCTATGTTGAAGGGAAGATTGCATGATAAAGTAATGAGTGTTAAGGATTGTTTACCATCAGAGTTTTCACGGAAGATCAGATCTTTTAATGAACATGCTCATTTTAAGGCAACTGAGTTTTGAACAGTATTGTTATATACTGGTCCTTTTTTGTTAAAGTGTATTTTGGATGATGAGTACCTTGATCCTTTCTTGTTGCTTCATTTTTCGATCTATGTTTTTGTTAGTGAAAGTCACTCATATATGTTTAGTAATGCTAAAGAGTGTATTGATGTTTTTCCACATGATTTGTATACTTCATCAGGCTGTACCTACAATATGCATGCTGAATTTGTTGAACATTTGGGTAGTTTAGATTGCTTCTCTTTATTTCCTTTTGAGAACGTCATTCGTTTAATTAAAAAGAGGATTAAATCTGGTACCTTTGTTTCATAGGCGACGCCCTGGGCTAAAAATCTGTATAATCATATATTTACTAACTATACCATAGCATAAAGCTAGTTGTCATTAAAAATAAAATACAAACTAAATAAAATCAATAGATAAGGGAATAACAACTCATGTACTTTAAGTTACGATGTAGACGAATAAACTACATTATTTTATTTACTCAGTTAGCTATCTTCTATCTTCCCACATTACTATTTAATCAATATAGCTTCTATCTATATTGATGACAGCAATTTGATACACAAAAATGTGGTGACTAATGTAAGCTATCTAGCCCTATAAGGTTCGTAGTTACAATGAAATATACAGATTATAAATTATATCTATATTATGTAAGGTGTCAATTCTTTATGTACCTATATTTACATAATGGTTAACATAAGTGTTTCGAATATTTTTCTTTATTCCATTCTTTATTTAACATCATGTGACTACTCATAATGCTGGCCATAAAGATAGCATATTTTCTAAGTCTGTCCCATAAGTCACTACCACATAGAAATTGTAACTTTTACCTAGTTATGCACTACTCTCAATTTTGTATCCATGATAGGCGTAGGCGATTGTGACGCATACCTATTGCGCATACATCGTAGCCATATATGGGCATATGAAGTAGTGGATTTCTATTACATGGTATATTTATAGAATACGCGAAGGCTAATAACATATTTAATAGCATTTATTGTTGATGGCTGACCAAAGTGACTATACTGTTGAATTTCGAATTTTAGCAGCCTCGTGGTATCACGAATGTGACAAAAGTATTGCGGCAATAAGACAATTAAAGACGGCACTAAAAGACAGATTTATTATTGATAATCCTCCACACACTCGTGTTATTGCAGCCTGGGAAGAGAAATTGTTCAGAACTGGTTGTATTGTGGATCAGAAACGAGGTGGGAGACCGAATGAAAGAGGCGACGAACATGATAGAATTAGCGAATCAATTGAAGTCAATCCT
>JAYJLU010649922.1:0-11955 GCA_036873645.1 Minona dolichovesicula | reverse complement strand
GAATAATTATAATGATTAAATAAGAATATCATGAATAATTATAATGATTAAATAGGAATATCATGAATAATTATAATAATTAAATAAGAATATCATGAATAATTATAATGATTAAATAGGAATATCATGAATAATTATAATAATTAAATAAGAATATCATGAATAATTATAATAATTAAATAGGAATATCATGAATAAGTATAATGATTAAATTGGAATATCATGAATAATTATAATAATTAAATTGGAATATAATGAATAATTATAATAATTAAATAGGAGTATCATGAATAAGTATAATGATTAAATAAGAATATCATGAATAAGTATAATGATTAAATAGAAATATCATGAATAATTATAATGATTAAATAAGAATATATTAATGATTAAATAGGAATATCATGAATAATTATAATGATTAAATAAGAATATCATGAATAATTATAATGATTAAATAGGAATATCTTGGATAATTTTATTGATTAAATTGGAATATCTTGGATAAAGATATGATTAAATATGAATGTTATAAATAAGTTCAAAGCATACTTTTATGAAGAAAATATTGACACATTTTTAATGACTATAAGGTTGATTATTTTAACAGCATAATAAGATTGTTTGATTATTCTAAGTGTAAAAATATCTAATTTAAAGGAAGGTTTAAAATCTATTATATTGTTTATATGAACTTACCAGTTATATTAGTGGCCATCCCATGTCCAAACAAAACAACTTTAATTATTATGGAAAGTAAAAGAAATTCCAGCATGGTTGATAATTATTTATGAAAACATCAAGTGAAATTGATAAGAATAAGATTTGATGCATCAATGCCTCTTATATATTCACCTTGCGCTACAGTGGTGTTCATATATGAGAACTAACAATTCAACAATCGAGATCTTTTCATCAAATCATTGTTTAAACAGAAGTTATGATAAAATCAATATGATGCTCAAATCAACGAACACCTTTATATCACAACTGTGATTAAAAGATGATCTTGGTATCAAAAAGGTTGTAGCTCGATATTAGAGTGATTATAATAGTTTTGTTTTTCTAAAAAAAATCTTTTTATAACGTTTGTTAAATACGTTTGTCAATCCATTCAGGGAGAGGAGAAGGATATGAGTAATATCCTTGATATATGTAGGGTGACCAGTATACTGTTCCGCTTTAACAATTTATAAATTAAAACTTATTGTCCAAATACATGTACTTATATTTATTCATCAACCAATTTCATCCTATTGCACGAATAATATCTTTGCACTTCTCTATATCTTTCGACACCGTAAGACACTATAATTTCTTTGAAAAACTAAGCTCTCTGAACATACCTGTAGAAGTCTATAACTGGCTCATCGAATTCTTCACTGACCACAGACAATAAACGAAATGGTGATTCCAACTTCAAACCAACTTCAAATAGTGGAGTGAAACAACGATCATCCTTAGGTCCAATCATGTTTTCCGTAATGACCTCCGACCTCAAGCCAACGCAAGATACATAGTAACACCATCGTTAAATACGCAGACGACACGTGTCTCATCATCCCACCGAGTAACTATAATACAACAACAGCAGAAATCAAAAACATCATTGAATTGATCGTCAAAATTCTTAACAATCTTAAACTAAATGAGACCAAATCAAGGAGATAATCTTCAAACAGCCGAGGCAAGAATAATAATCAGAACTGCCTAATATCAAAAGGGTTAGCATTAATCAATCTCCTGGGAATATGTAGCTATTGTATATGTAAGTGACAGATACAACATACATAGATCAGCATCTTTTAAATCAAATAAAGAATAAGTGTAACTCAAATCTGTACGCCATCAAAATTCTTAAAGCCTAGGGCATGAGTAATGATTCAATTCACCAAATTGTCAATGCATTGATGATCAGAAAATTGATGTATGAGAACCCAGGCTTGGTGGGAATTAATGAACAAACACCAACAACAACGACTGCAAAGTTTTCTTCAGAGAAGTATGCGTCTTTGATATTGTATGTCGACGCGAAAACACCAGCGCCTCTTCAACAAAGTGATGTGGGTGCCAGGACGATCACATCCTTCATAGATATATTATTCCTCAATATAGGGTCACGAAGGAATTTGCGACCACGACACCGCACAATCCTGAATTACCTGTTGTCACTAATCTTAATAGAAAGGTGACTTTTATTCTATTCTATTGTAAATTACCATGATTCTTATGGTTCCTATGATGTAATATATTTGCGTCTGTTAAATGTACATAAAGCATATTATTATTATTATCAATCATCAAGAACAGTATGAGTAGGTAATAAATACATGAAAATATTGAAACATTAAACCTATTGCCCATCTAGAACAATGACCTCATCAGAATGGCCCGCAATGGTTACCAAATTCCTTTCACAGTCAATTCTGATAGGAATTCCGCAAGAAAAACACCGTCATTTCATTGACATTGTCAATAAAATCGACTTCTTTACGTTTGTTTGCAAAATTTCGGACGATTATACCTACCTATCCATAAGTTTCAGATCCGGTGAATTGACACGGTGACTGACTTTAGTAGTTGACGATTGGCGATTTGGACGCGATGCATCCAGGATAATCTTTCTATTGGAGGTTCTCTTTCACGGCAGTATGCGAAGCAGTTCTTGAACAATTTAGTACGTATATTATATATCAGCAACATTTATATGGATCTTTAACTGTATAAAATACTATAATAGATGAAAACATCCATAGATGAAGAAAAGCCAAATATAACCAGATTTAATGCATTTAATGCATAAAAATATTATAGAATATTGTTATATAAATAATTCAAGATAAAAATTTCAAAATGTTTCGTGCTTGAATGGTATAAATATGTACGTCTATATGCACTGAAGTTATGCAGAAACGGTGTACATTTTAGCAATATTAATTAAATTAATTTTATACATTTTACCGTTTTATTATGACAGAATATATGAAACAAATAAAAGAATAAAGTATCCGAATTATGTTATTTAGTCCATTATGTGAATAAATCATCCTTGTACATCCCATATAATGATTGTGCAATACAATTAGACAGATCATAATAAACCTTGTCACACAATTCGTCTCCTACCCACTCATAGTATTGTTCATCTTATTTATTGAATAGCAGCCAGCCGACTGCCAAACATAGTGCATAAAGGAGTTATTTCCAGCAGCTAATGGTTATAGCTTTTCGGTGTACATAAACGATTGCGCAATTACGCAGATCACTAGCCCTGTCGCACAAGCATGCTACATACACATAGCGCACACTTCCACACTTATTTATTGAATAAGCAGCCAAGTATTACATCACAGAGATGTAATATACTGTTTGTATATAGATATGATACAAATACATTATGTACATATATATTATGTACATCTCTATGATCTCCATATTATATACATACCGCAAGCATAAAGTTGTGGGCTCCCAGAATCTAATGTGTATGTACCTATAAATGATTGCGCAATATGAGTAATTGTGGGAATTTCGTAGCCAGTTTGTGCGTCAGGTGTTTTTGGGCTGAATAAACGATATACATTATTTAATGTTTTGACATTTTACATTTTACACACTTATTTATAAATGTTTCCATAAGATAAAGTTACTCATTTCTGTTCTAATTATGTTAGAAAAATTATTCTGAGTTTCAGATTTATAAATCGGTTATTAGAATTGAAACATCATAGGGGGTATTTCTGATTTTTTATCTCCCCAATATTGATCTTCCCAGTAATCTGCATAAAGGACACCGAGAATAAAAGAGATTCCTACAGAGATAACTTGTGACCTTTGAATTGATGAGCAGCCATTTATTATTACCTATTCTGTGAAACTTATGGAACAGATCTTTTATCCGGTTTAAAATATTTAGGATGCTGGAAGTTTAGTTTACTGAAGAAGCCAGTGATAGATCTATACAAGCAACTAGAACACACTTAATATTGTCAGGATTTATGTCAATTTCTCATGTCGACCATATGTATTGATTACTTCTACAACTCGTTCGGTCGTCCATGCTACCAAGTAATATCGCTGCCTTCGGAAATTCGACTTCAAGTGGTGAATTACTTAGAAAACTTGAGAGCAAACTGACAGCCGAAGGTAAGGTTCACATTTTCAATTCGTATGTTATCTCACTTATGGACTATCACTTTCCGATGAAAACAATTCACCTTAAGGAAGGACACCTATTCTGGATGACCACACGAATTACGCCAATAATGGATGAAAATTCTGCGTTTATCCATAGTTTCTCACTTTACGGAAGTGCCTACAGCAAGAGATTCTATCTTCCAAAATCCCAATCAGCAAAAGATTGACCACAGAGGCTGAAGACAGGAGGAATAAATGGAATATCTCAACCAAACTACTGCATACCTTTAACGCCTAAAGAAGCAGAAGAAACTAATACCATCTTTGCCCAATCATTTGAAGACGCTGATATTCAGTCATTTTAAATGACACTCGCAGCAACCTACGTAACTCCATGGGGTGAGATAATCGTCTACAAAGCTTTATGTAATATTAAGAAGGAATACCGGGTCATCCATACTGTATTCCTGGATTCATATAGCGCAAATTCTATCTTCCCTTCTTCTTGGAAGCTTGCTAATGTCATAGCACGCTTTATAATTTATAATTATGTACAATCATTTTTTTATTATTGTACAATTTATAAGGGATAAGCTTAGATAAGCCTTATGGCTTTTTCTTATTCCTGGTATGTATTAATGTATTAATTAATGTATTATTAATGTATGTATTAATATTAATTAATTACTATACCAAATAAACTATTATTATTATATTATTAAATATCCCTATAAAGAAGTTCTCCCGTGGTTATCGACCTCTTGCTGCCCATTATCTCAAAACTTTTTGAAAAGCTTTTCCTCAAATATGATTTGCTGCCATCTCTCAATCGTCCATTCTCGCCAAATCAATTCGCCTTTACTCCACATTCCTTGGAGGCTGCACAAACCCTGATTAGACACTGTCTTCACGTCACCTAGTAGACATTCATAATGGGTTAATCCACTGCGTAGTCAATAGTTACAGTTCGTATAAATTTATACGAACTGTAACAATTGACTTCTGCAAGGCCTTTGATAAGGCTTCTCATCAGCAAATTCTAGTTTTACTCAGAGACCTAATGTCAGCCCTTATTCCCTGGTCTGGTGCATGAGTTTCTGCGCAACCGTATCAATATGTCAAATCTAGTATCCAAGTTGGGTCTTTATTTCTATAGAATTAGAGAGGGTCACTCTACCCCGCGTATTAAACATTTTTAGTTCTACAAGATTGAGAAGAAAAATGAAACGATCTGCTTCAGAAATTTTTAATGATATTAAGCCAGTTAAAAGTTCTAAACGATATGATAGCCATTGGGCCAATTTTGAAGACTTTTCGGGATTTAAAAGAGAAAACCGAAATCCTGGCGAAGATGATTCACTACAGTTCTTCGATTACCTTAAAAATACAAAATAATATGCTAGAAGCACGTTCTGGTCTGTTTATTCAATATTAAATAATAAGTGGCAAAGTCTTCAAGGCGAAAAACTTCAGAATTTTCAAGAATATCTCATTTACTAAAATCATACGTATCTGGCTACGTACGAAAATGTGCGAAATCTTTTACGAAGGAGAATATAGTTGCCTTCCTAAACAATAACCCGAATACTGGAAAATATATACATATGAAAGTAGCAATGGTTCTGGGACTATGAGGCGGCCTGCGTTGTGCCGATTTAGTGATTTAGATCTAAATACTGCTGATTTAGAATTTCTGATCGGCGCTTTGGACTGTATTGTTATATTATTTTGTTAAAAAAGTTAAATTTGTTCTAATTGTAGAATCATTCAGTTAAATAGGTTCTTTTTATTTTTTATAATGAAATGTTTAAAACAATTTACCCTCCTCCAACTAATATTTTCAAGCTAATGAATAAGCATGGAAAAATAATGCTTTTCAGTTTGACATTATGAATGATGCGTCACCATGCACTGAAAAGTTGAGCATGCTGCTATGAAAAGTACCACTTTTCATATTCTAAAATCTATGGATATTTCCACTTTTCACACCATATTTGGAAAAAAGGTGGTTTTGTAAAATATTCCTGTCACCCTATAAGTAATGGAGCTCTATTGCTCTCGATCCTTACCGGAGATCCGGGTGAGAGAAATGGATTGAAATTGGGATTGATCGGTAATCGAATGGGTTGATTACAGGCGGGAGAGAATGCACTGAAGGTGGGTGGGGAGTAGTGCTCCGTCTGTTGGATATGTTGTCGAAGGGTGGAGGAGCATCCATTATTAACTGGAGAGGAATGCGGCTGTGGCGTGTGTACAGAAGTGAGGCGAAATGTTTCAAGGGGTGAGTTACAAATAGAGGTCCTCTTACAGGGCGTAGTCCGATCACTATCACTGGTGGAGGAGGACATTCGCCGCTTCGCTAAAAATAATAAATAATTGCACAGAATGAAATAATTAGTCAACAAATGATTCACCACCGAGTTAAAATTGACAGTTGCTTTGGTGGTAATTTGTTCCCACTAATAAACAAGACTAGGAGCAGATAATCAAAAGAAATTAAATAACTTTGCAATTCAGAGTCCCGAGGAAGAAATAAGAATTGTGGGAAGACCCACAATTAAATGCAATGGACAACGTGCGGTTCTCAACAGGCCTGACAATTGAACAACTGACTCGTGTGATTCGACACCGAAATGATTGGGAAAGAACTGTCAGAAATTGTCTTCGATTTGATGGCAACAGGTAACAACAACAAACCATCAATATAATTAAGAGTCTCTATATTATCTGGGGTTGACTATGTACTAAATTTAAGTACCTAAATTCACATTATTAATAGAATAATAATGTGAGAGCGAAGTACCTGTCGCCTTTGCTGTATCGTTATTGCGTATAGTAGTTGGATTACTGTCTAAGAAAGAGCCATGAACTTGAAGTGGAGGTGGTACAGGGGAGGTGGTCGGCACATAGGTGATGAGATTAGAGCTGGAAGCGGAACTGGGAGAGAAAGAGTTGCGGCTAGAGCGAGATGTTACACTGGATATGTCATTCACATTACCACTACTAATACGACCCGGCGGTTGAAACACAGAAAAAGCAGACTGCAAACGAATATCAGAATTTTCCGACTCGTCTGAAAGCGTGATAACGGCATCTGAAATACAAAAACAACGGAAATAAATCGAATTGCTGATGAAATTGATCAGAGGATTATTTAATTATTTTTTATATTATTGTCAATCAATTAATATAATAAATTAAACTGTCGTGGATTACGTAATAGTTGTCAGGCTGACAAATTAAATCTTAATTTAGCGATAATGTTATTGATATCAATTCACTGTAATTCTCAGCGAATCACAGTTGAGTATTGGATGATTTGCAAACTGTTCCCCGAGACTGAATCAGACTGGCACTCTCTCTAATTCATCACATTTAATTTAGTAACACCATCATCATTAACACATCTCTATGGTTATTTCAACAGAGATTCGATTTATAAACATGCCGCCCACCTACCAACAATAATAAAGAATTCAACTCTCCAAATATCAAAATGTTAACAGTAAACACACAGTGGGTTTTAACCAACTTATAGTCTAAAACTTGAAGAACCAGATTATAACCAATGATGGATGCTTACTGATAAAGTTTTTTCTTAAAGAATATGAATATTTAAAAATTAAAATCGAACAATATTATCCTATTATCCGAAATTTCTATGACGTCATCATATTTTGGCTAGTCCAATCAGGGACATCTATTATATATTCAAATGTTTGTAGATCGATAAATAAAGCTCTTTTGGACAGTGACAATTAACATCCTATAGGAAAGTGGAGTAGAACTTTCAGAATATGTCATAAGATTTGTTGTAAGTGGTCACGTGACCAAGTTAGAGCATATTGTATATCAGACGATCAGGAACCGTTACTTACTTGTAGATAGAAAACAAAAAAGTTCTAGTGACCATATCTAAGTTGTTATTACTCTTGGGTCATTCCTGCATGAATCAGCAAGTGGCCAGTGGTACATATCAGCAGAGAAGTTTTGTGATATCTTGACCATCTGTCAATGTCTGTTCTGTTCTGTCTGTATTTTATTACTACGGTGCTGAATTCTGCTGAATAATGTTATGACTTTGACCAATCCCTAGCCCAGGCATCGATTTATGTAGGTGCTATATTTCCTAAGCGTAGCTATTATACTGTGATTACCATAGAGATCTAAGATTATGGTCAAGATACCATAAAACTTCTCTAAATAACCCCCGTCTTATTAAAAGCAACAGTTCGCGCCTATGTATCTATCTATAGCCACACATATTCTAACTATAAGGAGCCTAAACAATTCCTATCAGATTGAATTTTGTCGCCTGATCTGATCTCTGGTAAACAGAGTACACGGATGTCGGCAGCTCAGCTAATCGCCCCTATCTCTCCCATAGTAAATCTTGTGAGAGAACTACTACTTAGTTAGAATCAGAAGCATGGCAGAGCTGATTGTGTAAACACTTGTAGCTATGACTACTAGCTACGTACTGTCTAAATACGGAATAGCAGAAGAAGTGGATTACAATGGCACTCAATCATAGGCTCATCAAGATATTATATTATTCATCTCAGTAAGGTAAAAAGTGAGAGTCAACGCATATGTTCCTCTGCTAATAAGTGGATAATGGAAGTAACTCACTAGTCCATATTTATTAAATCAATCAATGATCCTGCCTATTAAAAATACTTCAAACACAAAGTAAGAATGAGACAATTAGCTATATGTGATTTTGTCACATTAGTTAACAAAATCTGAACATAGAAAGGAAGAAGTCAATTTTGTATCAAAAACATAATTTCACTAACTGGAGTTACTTTCAACTCTTCTCTTCTTATGCTCCTTGTGAGATTTCTTCTTCTTCTTCTTTTTAGACTGCATCTTATTATGTCTCGATATTTCTTCTTGTCTTCTTGTATCTGTCATGTTGACAGGAGAAGAGTCATCATCGGAAACGGTAAGATCGATAGTAATGGATTGTTCTAGTTCTCGTGGGTCAGCTCCAGTGGGCTGCTGCGTGGAGGATACCAACGCCGGTCTACCGCTGCTATCTGAATTAGGACGTAATAACGATGTCAATGTGGAGTATCGATCTGGCGAGGAGTCACAGCTGGAGATGGAGAGATTAGGCGGCGCCATTTCCACTGGACTGGCTGCGCTTTCTTTAGGTGGCAGTGATCGTCTGGACGCCGGTGAAGATTCTGGAGAGGAGTCAATTAGGATACAGAGATCAGTCGGATTGATTTCTTTAGTGGGACTGTGACTCCCCTTGTGATTCTCAACCGCTCTATCTGAATGATCGCTGTCATTATCATCTTCTTTCATTGGCCGCCAACTGGTGTCTTTCAAAAATTCAATCTCAGTAATGTTAGAATTGGCCGGTAAATCGAGAATATCTTTCAACACTCTGTGAATTAAAAAAAAAACATAAAGACAATATTATAACGTGGATGAGAGTTACTGAATGTCTAAGTAATATATCTGTGATAATTTCATCTTTGCATAAAATGATCTTTATAAATAAGTATATTTTTATATTTTCCTTATTAATGAGATACTATATGACAACATAATTTTAAATGTTTATTGATTACCCGTCGACATAAAGGTCGCTGTATCGCGCCTGATTATCACAAACGGGACATTTCCAAGAGCTTTTCCTCTCATTCATTTGTAAAAAGAGGAGTGCATCAAAGCACTGCAAATGAGAGCAATGCTTTGAGCGTATTGGCAGTGCCATGCGGGACATACCGAGCGGACAGTTGAGAGTCACTGGCAGAGTATTGGACATCATGATATCGTCATCCTCCACACACAGCTTATCCCGAATAATTCCCTGAAATACGAAGTCAAGATAAATTATTCATTCATATTACTTAGATATGTACGGACATATTATTATATAGAGCAGGATCCCATACGATATTTCCCCGGGAAATACAATCAATTAGAATTCGAACAACTCATGGTGACCCCACTCCACCCCAACTTTAATGAGGTCATTTATCAGCTGGCAAACAAACACGTTCTTCCTGTAGTATACACCCCTAGACAAAAGTATTCGTACAGTTTCTTTCTTCTAACTTACGTTTGTATTTGTGCTAATATAAAAAGAATAATATGTTTTCCAGTAAATGAAATTTTATACAGACATAATTATGATATTGTTTACACTATAATGAACCACCAAAATACATTTTAATTGACGGTTTTCTGGGCGAAGGAATACTATCAATGGAACTGGGAAGTCTGGTCGATAAGTAGCTTGGAGCGATAAAGTGCCAATTAATTCATTTGGGACAAACAGCTCAAAGAAGTACTACAGCATCCAACATCATCAGAGACACAAACCACCTATTTACCAGTCCAGACTTCAACTGTGGGACTGATCTCGTATTCTGATTCCATGGTCAAGGTGTTCTTGTTTTTACAAGATGTTACAATGTCATAATAATCATGTATCAATGTATCAAAACAATTTCTGTGATATCTATTATTCTTTTTAAATTAGCACAAATAAAACATGTGTTAGAAAAATAGAGTGTACGGATACTTTTATCCAGGGATGTAGCTAGTCCATGTCCGTCGGAATTCCGGTGGACACGGCTCAACACATTCCTCCATATTAGACTGAGATCTGAAGACTGAACTGGTCAGGAAAGAATCTATTACAATGTACTTTTGTTGTTGTTCATCCTAGTATCTCTTTTCAATCCATTTCTGTCGGCATTTCTTCACCAACTGGTCCTGGATCCTGTACTATCAAGACCTCATAGTCGCTGCTTCAGTCTGTGGGCATATGAAGGTGGTCTTTCTTCTCCCTCCGCAGACGTCACATTTGGCAGATTCCTCGCGCTCTTGATTCTGTTCTTGTAATTAACTTGGTTTTCGGACAACAGTATTCTGATCCTAACTGTCCTCTAATATGCTGTCACTCTTTCCAATAGATTCCCTTCTTCCTTTTGATTTGCTATAAACTTCTTTCAATGTTTCATGCTCTGTCTTGATCTTACCACATCTCCTCCTGATCCAGGCACTCGTGCAGTCAGTGTACCAGGTATTTAAATTCCCCGTTGAGTGTACGAAATCTCATTGAAAATGCATCATTCAGAGAAATCACACACACACACACACACATAATATATATATAACAAAACGATCTGTTTTAAAGTCTTACTTTCGTTTTCATACTGTCGGCGATGCAATTATTCATAAGATTGTCGCACAACTCGGGGATGGAGATCTTCCTGACTAAATAAAGTGCGAATGCATAGACAACACCGGATGAGTGCATCCAGGATATGATGAGCTCATTTGTTGAACTCGTGACAGCAGCATTCAGATTCACCTGGAATATAGAATTGATTGATAAATTAGGAGTCATAGGTATACATTTTATGATGCTTACAGATGAATTCACATCCTCATACACAGTTTAGTTAGTAGTTGCATCATGACATGGACTCAAAAATGACGACAGTGATTAGTAATCGCACGCAGCCCTTAGCTGTTGAAAGTTTTTGCTTCGGTTTAGGTACCCCCCCCCCCCCAGGGTCCCACCACATTGGCCGGATCTTCTTGAGATACCTCGCAACAGTCTTATCGTTTCTCAGCATCTTCAATCCCACACCTTCTTCTCATCTTATGCACGTTACCCAGTGATCCTTCTCTTCTTGCTCACCAGTCATCACATATACCATCAGTGTTGCCAATTCTGTTTTGGTAATATCTGGCTATAGGACAGTGTCCCGTCCGCAACTGAGCCAGGATCACACTTGTCTGTCTGTCCTTCTGTTCTCTCTCTATCTTTCCTTCATATATCTTCTT
>JAYJLU010648811.1:0-11958 GCA_036873645.1 Minona dolichovesicula | reverse complement strand
AAGAGTTGGGCCTCTTCCCTTATTACTCTATGCTTATAACCATAGAGGTTCTAACAGTGTATTTTAAATAAAAACTGAAAATGCGACTATCTAATTATATATAGTTTTTATCATTTAGCACGAAATATTAAATTAAAAAATATAAAAAGCTTCGATTTTTATTGTGTAGGATAATTATTGAATGAGTGAGTGAGTAGGTTTACAGTTTGTTTAATCAGATTTTGAATAATAACCTCATCTATTTTGGATGATTGAGCGAGCAATGACGCGTGAAACTATACTATGGAATCTGCGCGCATTTCTAATTTTTATAAAGAACGAGTGTATTGTATGTATGTATGTATATATACAAAAGTTGTGCCATGTCCTTGATATTATCGGAAAACTATTGAATACACCAGCCGAGTTAATATATTATCTCATCATTCTGTTAACATTCTGTTGCTATCTGCAGTCAGTCAAGCCATATTTTATATATAATATGGCTACCTACCTACCTACCTACCTAGAGGTACTCCGCCTTCAATCTGTCAACAATTCCTACTACTACTATTTTGTTTCATAAGTTTTTGAAAAATTAAATAAATAAATAATAAAAAAAAAATAACTAAATAAAAAAGGAAACGTTGAGAAAAAAAATGCTTAGGTATAAGTTGAAGGCATTTGATTTAATTTATGAGTTGATTTTGTGAATTATAGTTTGAATAGAAAGATTACAGACCACTCAGCAGATATACCGGATATGCTGCCTTAGCTGAGGAGATAAGCTTTGTAGACTTTCCTGCATACACAAAAAGATAAATTTTACAGTCAACCAAGTAGAGAGAGCCTCAAATTGGACATATTTAAAACATCTATGCAGATAATATGGTGAGGGGGCATCGCTACCTACCCATATTATACAAGTGTATGTTTTACCTATATATATATATATATATGTGATAGACAACTAGACAACTATAAGGTACAGGCTGACAATATGAGGCGAAACTTTCAGTGATTTACGAGACAGTGGTGGAAGATTTATTAATTAATTTCGTTTAGAATACACATTAAAATGTATTGAGAACTATCGCATTGAGGATTATTTATCTGCCATTAATTTCTGAATCTAATTTGACCCATATAATGCTGCTTCGTTAACTAATTCTTTAAAAATTAATTCGACGTATTAATTTAAAATTTAATTATTAATTAATTCAAATTTATTAATATCATGAGCAGCTAATCCTAATTATTGAAGATTTATAAAATTTGTGACTATTTAAACCATTTTTAGGTTGTATATTCTTAAACCAGCGAAGAGAACACGGTCATTTAGCTACAATGACGTCATTTTGTTTTAATTATTCTTTTAATAAACACCGCGAATTCAAATTCTCTGCTTAATAACAATAAATTATTAGATAACTAATTCGTTCTTTTTAAAAAGCCTTCACTGTTGGTTTCACAGCTTTCATAAGTTGATTTGAAGTTATTTATTCTTATATCTTTAGAGAGCTTTTTATTCATATTTTCTTTCCATGAGAAAACTATCAAAATCAGGAGCTACACCTTTAACAGCTTTTGACAATTGGAAATTGGTTCTAGTTTTTTTTAAAGGCGGAGATATAAGAATTTATATTAGCAAAGGTATAGCAAATGTATACATTTGTGGGCCAATTTCGCATGCGGCAAAAAAACTTAGTACTAAGTTAATATACCGAAATCGGCTCTAAAGAGTTTACTTACAGCGCAGTCAATTGTAGAATCCATCTTAGCATAAGAAGATAGTTGATTGATATCTATACCGAATTGAAATCAATATGTGCAGTAAGTAATCTTATATAACTCTAGGATACAAAAATAAGAAACTATGGTTACAGTTCTTGAGTAAAGAAACTAAATAAGACTAAAACTAGAACTAAGATTAGTCCTAAGACCTAAGAACTAAGACTAAAACTAGAACTAAGACTAAGACTAAAACTAGAACTAAGACTAAAACTAAGACAAAGAACTAAGACTAAGAACTAAGACAAAGAACTAAGACTAAAACTAGAACTAAGAACTAAGAACTAAGACAAAGAACTAAGACTAAAACTAGAACTAAGACTAAAACTAAGACCTAAGAACTAAGACTAAAACTAGAACTAAGACAAAGAACTAAGACTAAGACTAGAACTAAGACTAGAACTAAGAACTAAGACAAAGAACTAAGACTAAAACTAGAACTAAGACTAGTCCTAAGACTAAGAACTAAGACTAAAACTACAAATTAGACTAAAACTAGAACTAAGACTACTAAGACAAAGAACTAAGACTAAAACTAGAACTAAGACTAAGAACTAAGACAAAGAACTAAGACTAAGACTAGAACTAAGACTAGAACTAAGAACTAAGACTAAAACTAGAACTAAGACTAGTCCTAAGACTAAGAACTAAGACTAAAACTACAAATTAGACTAAAACTAGAACTAAGACTAAAACTAAGACAAAGAACTAAGACTAGTCCTAAGACTAAGAACTAAGACTAAAACTACAAATTAGACTAAAACTAGAACTAAGACTACTAAGACAAAGAACTAAGACTAAAACTAGAACTAAGACTAAAACTAAGACAAAGAACTAAGACTAAAACTAGAACTAAGACTATATAGTTCTAAGACTAAGAACTAAGACTAAAACTACAAATTAGACTAGAACTAAGACTAAGAACTGAGACTAAGAACTATGACTAAAACTGGAACTAAGACTAGTTCTAAGACAGATTTATTCTAAAACTCTGTATACCGATCAAAGCTGATGACTTCTCAGGGAATCTGGTAACGATACCTTGGGCGCATGCGGTCAATCTGAACGCCTTTATCAAAGCGCTCGAAGCTTCAATGGAGGATTTCAAGTATAGTGGAAGGGAATGAACTGTTAAAATTGAATTTTTTTGTTAAAACTCATTATAGGAGTGCTCGTTATAAGCAATGTTCTACTATGATTTTTCTGTATCGCACCTCCTTAAGATAGATCGTGCGTATAGGAAGATGTTGGCCGATTCTTGTTATTAATCGATCATCGATTAATTAATCCCAAGGATCTTTGGATTTTCTTTCTCTCACCGTGACGACAGTATTTGTAGAAATGTATTGCGGTGAGAGAACTCATGCTTCTCTCCTCGTTTTTGCTTGTTACCTAATAGTTTAACTTGAACAACTTAAGCAATGGAACGCACCCATAGCTCTTGTCAATATTATTGCTGACTTTAATCTCAAAAATAGACAGCACATTGCACACCTTACTAAACGGTCATCTTTCTGAGGTATATGTAGGTCAAAAAAACATTCAAGGGCCTATTATTTTCAACATTGCTTTTGATCTCGTCAGCCTTAAATACAAGACTGTTCGTTATGCTGATAATCTAGTGATGATATTGAAGCCGAGTGAAGATCCATTGCACCATCTGCAAGATATGAGGAAGCAGGTGAGTGAAGTTGGATTAAAAATGAATCTTGAAAAGACAAGAGCAGGCTTGGTGTTGGCCACCACGTGACTGACACACTTCGGTCCATCAACAAAACGAATTTCCTTCGTCTCAGACTCAAATTCCTTGATATGGACATCGACTCTTTAGCTTTACTTTACAACAGCTTGGTTATGTCCAAAATAACCGACGTTCTGCCTCTTATCTGATCCCTCCTGAACAGCAAAGAAAAAAACAATCTTCAAGAACCATTAATAATGCCTACAAAAGAGGGCTTCTGAAGGATAGTGTTAATCTGGAGGACGACCTTGCTAGAAACAGGATTGTGGGTCTTTTTCGAAAGGGTCGCTCAGTTCTCCATATAATCTCTATACAGCGCTATTCAACATTTCATTCCCGAGAGTACTTAACCGAGATTCGAACTCTCAACCTAGCTGGATTGGTGGCCATGCGTTTTAACCATTCGGCCAGCGCTCTCTACAAAAGGATGACAATTTGAAAGCTTTCTTATACTGCTTGCTGATTCAACTGGATGCTGAATAAGACAGAGATGATTTAAAGCTTATAAGCAGTATCATACAGCTAAAACAGTATAGGGTTGAACTAACTAACCACTTCACACTGCTAGAGTGACTATAAAGTCAAGATAAATTGATAAATTAGCACACACGCCAGCTTAGCGAAGAATAAATGTGCCACTATGCTCTTAAGTATATTTTTGATTGAAATAATTATAATCTCTATACAGCGCTATTCAACATTTCCTTTCCGAGAGTACTTAAATATTAACTCTTTATATAACTGTACCAATGATTTGATAAAGACCGAACTGTTTTCGATATGTACTTATTGTATATAAGAAATTCATTTATCATACAAATATTTCGCTGTGATATCATTCCATAAGATTCCATAATTATAATAATTCAATATTTAGTTATTCCTCCATACTTTTGGTCAAAACATTATATATTAGATATATAGAATGTAAAATTTTATTGCAGAAATTTTGAAAAAATGATCCAACTACCCTCATAAAAACAAGAAGAGTCATCAATTGACGACCATTAAATTATTCGATTTAATTATGATATTAGTTATAAGCTATATATACCTAGTTAAGTTCAAAAGTTAGTTTAAGAATTGTATCAACTTTCAGCCGCTGAGTAAAAAGAGCAGAGAGAGAGAGAGAGAGAGAGCACAGGAAGAAATTTATCGTCTCAAGAACGAGCGCAGATTTGTGACTTTGATAGGGAAAAAATATTTTATGAGAATTGTATCTGAGAATGTTAAACGAGTCGCAGAAATTGTCAACAACTCCGCTTCTAGTAGAACATTATCTTTTATAGCCGGGTCGTTTAACCCCCCTCCGCAAATCCTCGCAATCGAGGTGCCATTTTGTACAGGAATGATAAAGATTACGACTATTGTGAACTATTAACTTGCCAATTATTACATCCTTCAGGATTGATAAAAAAAGAGACTGTCTTTCTTACCAGCTCATTATAGAGATAACTGAACGTGGAAAGTTTTAGGAATGCGACGGTATAGGTAATATTCATACATTGTATAATGGCTTCCTCTTCCTATATTCCTATATACTATTTTCTCTTATACTCTGAGGTAATTCAGAATATTCAGATTATTTCCGATATTATAAGTTTAATTTAATTGCGCAAGGCATAAAAGTATGTGTATGCGTATATGTAAAGCATTGTTCACACTTTATAGTTTTGCAAGCATGCTATCTACGTATATCTATATATGGCTATTCTTTAATTAATATTCTTTATATATTTTCACTTCACATTTAAATAATATCTTTTATTTGCTTTTCTTTTAACTACTATAATAAAGAGTTTAATAATTTAGTTGAATTATAATATTAAGTGCATTTGTAAGACAATCTGGGAAGCCGACTTTATAGTTTTTATAAAGCCTCGGGTGTTAATCGTGTGACGATTATCTCCAGAAAATCTTTTATCTGACTTTGCCAGAAAAGTTTAACGCTATATGATGAATGTATTTTCATTGGATTTAAAGTAGCACATTAATATACAAATTCCTTACAATTTAAGACTCATCAATTGAATATCGCCACCTGGTGTGATGGTAGACCGTGCCAATTGAATGAATGTGCCTCATAATACTTTGCGACACTTCACGACAAAGACTCTTTTTGATAGCCATCTTCTTTTTAATTCTATATTAATATGGGTATCCCTACCTAACAGTTATTTATCCTCATATTGGTAAATACTGGAATGAATAAAACTATAAGGGCCAATAAATCGTGGGAATATCAATTATCATTTTATCGTGCACCTTCACACCACAAACTGAAATTCACTGATCAGCGGCAAATTCCAGATTCAATTCTTGATATTCAGATAAAAATAATTCTTCTTATAGTATTATTTTTTTTAAACAAAAGTTGATAATTTGAATTGAATGCATTGAAGCGTGAAATTTGATTATTCATAAACAAAGTATTTTATGACCCTTTTATATCATTGTAATTCTTTTGAAATGAATACATTGTTTAAAATGAAAGTAATTTAACTCAGCGCGCGTGAATTAATTTAGTTTAAATTATACTTAATAATATCGTAGAGCGTATAGTAACTCTGCCATTAATCATTTGATTCACCTCGAAGGCATGAAAGCAAATAATATCATTTAGAAAAAAATTTGAGATGATAATTTTGAGGGAAATTGGTAGTATCTTACTTATGGTGTACTAATATCTTTCTTTAATCACTTTCAGTAGAAATAGAGGTATGGATTATCAGATAAATTTTCTGGATAAAATTATTATAGGTCTAAAGTTTTACTTGAAGTCAACATTTTTGTGACAGAAAATTTTTCAAATAATTCGCATAAGTAATTTTAATCAGCGATGCATTAAAGCAATTAATATTCTCCTAGCAGCAAGCAAAAATTGTTGGATTAAATTGATGAAGTCATATTAATGTCCACACAACCATTCCGGTGTCAAAAATATATAGAGAATAATCTTTTCGCTAAGTTGAGCATCATTTTTTACTTCATGCGGTAAACCTAAAGCATACAGAGAAATCGCTATACCTAACACTAAAAATCTATCTACAAGAATGCACGATGGACAATATAATCGCAACATTGCCAAGAAGACAAAACAAAATTCATTCTGAGCAATGTTTTCAATGCGCTGCTTGCTTCCCTTGTGTGTGTGTGAGTGAGTGATCTTAAAAGAGTCGGCTGATATTTGCGGGCTAGTCTTGTCACTTGTTTTCGGTGTGTGACTTGCTTGTTATCTCAATAGAGCAGTTATATGATAAAAGACTCCTTCTCCTTTTGCATAATTAGACTGAATGAATTCGATATCCCAATTGAATCACTTCCCTTGATTAAAGACGGCCCGCTACATCATGCAAGCGCTTCTGATAGCGGTCTTGTCACAAAATGCAATTCACCGTAAGTAGAAAATTAATCAAGAAATTTTAAAACTGAAAGTGGATGTATGTATGTATTTTCCACTCGCCTCTCTCTCTCTCTCTCTCTCTGTGCCTCTGATTTAATTCAGAAGAATTTGTTTCGTTTTGTTTTGCTTTTTTGTTTTTAGTAAGTGTCCACATGACAGACAACAAAATCCTTTTAATTTAATAATTTTATTTTACATACATATGCCAATTGCATCAAACTATATTGCTTTCCCAAGTGTCAAATTACTGTTTCGAGTCAATTCACAAAATTAGAAAAAGTTGAATTGATTTGTAAAATAATTCTTGCACAAAAATTGACACAATATTTTCTATATTTATATTTAAAAATCGCAAAATGAAACCAATATTATAATAGATAAGATATTATAGTGATTTGTGCTTTAAAATATTTTTAAAATGCTTTAGGGTTTATTTATTAAATGTAGACAAACGTCAAATCAAATACGAATATATAGTGGGAAGAATTGGAATTATAAAGAATTTTTAATAAAATTATTTTAGTTATGAAAAGATAATTATGATTAAACATTTTATAATTCTTTTTCTATGAAAAGTAATTTGTCTTGAGCTATAGTCGTTCATATTTGACTATATTGATATGATTTGACTATATTGAAGATTATACTTTCATTAATCTATAGCAAGAGGAAAAGATTAGAATTGCCCTCAAATTTTAATATTTTTACATTTCAAATCTAAATCGAAGATTTCCTTTTAGAAAAATGTATCTCTGGCAGAACGGCCTTCAAAATGGGATCCAAGAGAGTGCTCGGAGTGCGGATAGCAGTATATACTCTATACCGTTATTCCGCATCGATTCTACAGACTGTCTTTTCAAGCAAAAATTGAAACTTGTTATTCATGGTCATGGCCAAAAGTATCCCTTGTAAGATCTTACACGAAAGTATCAGGGAATTCTTTCAGGAATTCACCCATTTAATCTTACAATTTATTAGATTTCTAGTTAGCAGACTTTAGAGAACTTTCTATTGAAATCAATGAATGATAATACTGCAATTCTTAGGGATCTTACAAGACTAATCAGATCTTGAGACTTGAGTATAGGTAATACAATTATGGGATCTTATTTATTGACTGGCTGATAATGCTGATGCAGATATGGAAATATATCAATTAGCTTTGTTTTTACATATAGTTTTTCTTCATCAATTAGAATTTCTACAAGAATTTCTTATAAAAACTATTTTTTTCATCCTACTTTAGTAATATCAGTAAAATAGTATTTTATTATTTTAAGAATTATAGGATATGTTTACTTCTATATGTTGAAAAATGAGTAAGTAAAATAATTCTTTGCCAATTTGTATAGTGGAATTTTATGTAATTCTGTAATCTTTTGTAAATGTAAACTTTTAATGTAATTGCTACATAAAAAAATTAGATGCTATTCCGGCATGGTGGGGAATGACGTCGAAAAATGACCAAGATCGCATCTCCAGTTATGTCAAAACAATTGTATACGTCACGGTTATTGCCACAGAGATGCAGATTTTCCATAAATGGTTAAAAATGCTGATATAAACAACTGCTACAGAAGATCGAACGAGAAGGTCAAGCACATATAAACATATCTAACCCTCACAGATTATGCCGGTCGAGTAATGAGAAGACGCTATCACAGTTTTAAAATGCCTCTGATCAATTCCCTGAATAAGAAAGACTTTCTAACTATAGATCTTTACATGATAAATAACTAAATTATTCCTTCTACATAGGTATTATGTACCTACTATGTCATAAGATTATATTTGTAAAATTTTGCGTCTGTCAAAATTATGTAAAATAAAGCCTTATTACTTACTTAAGTAGTAAAACACGAATAATAGTTTTTTTAATATTTTATAATCACTCATATCACTACAATAATCACTACATACCTATACTCTCTGAATATAAATAGGTATGCTTTTACTTTTGAAATCTTTCAGAATGACATTTTTTTGCTACAAATGAAATTCACAAAATAATTTAATCTCACAATTTATTTTGATCAAAAAGTCGATTACCATATGCTATGAGTTGAAGTAAATATTAACTTAAATAAATATTTTTCGTAGTACTTAATGTAGAGTAAAGTTAATTTAATTGTAAAATTATTAGTCTCCAAATTTACTACCGCATATGGTAGTAATAGTATAGATATTAGATATGGTATAAGATATTTTACGAAGTAACATCATTAGTTGATAACGAGAACTCTAAAATGTTTCACCTATATGCTATAATTAAATATTTTAAATAATTTAAATTAAATTTAATCTATATGCTATAATTTAATTTTTCTTTGTTTTGTTTTAATTATTCTTAATTTTTTTTATTTTTCCTTTAAAATTTCCCTTAAAGGTATTATACGTATTCGTTAGTTTAAAATGACGTTGCTAAATTGGTTGTTTACGTTGTTTTTAAATTCGCGTATAAATAAAAAAAAGTTGCTGTGTTCGCCAATCCAATATTAACAGTTACAAAAAATATGATATCTCGTTCTAGATTACCGCAACTATCGAAAAATATTATTAAAGTATAATAGGGTATAATGAAGCCAAAAATCAATACTTCAATGATAATATTATGAAGTAAATTAAATTTATAAAACACAAATATAATGATTTTATTAAATATAATAGAGTTATAAAATTCATAGGTTTCACCCGAGTAACCCTATTCTTACTCTGGGTTTTACAACTTGAAATAATAAAAATAAAGTTCTTCAAAATTAAGTTGCTTTGTATAAACAATTACGCAGTTAAACAAATTAAATAAAACAAAATAAAAAAGCCTCTGCTGCTATTAGCAAATTTATTTATGCAAGCTTTCGGTGTAAACACCCTAATCATGCAATACAAAATGGTACAATTAGCGAGAAGTACGGAATATACAATATATAGCGGTATTTAAAGAATACTGTCAGAATGAAATACTGTCAACACCGCAGAATTGCAGGAACCAATCAGAAATGATATAGTGTTAGGAGTAGATGAGGTTGCGAATCTCTTCTTTCTCTGTTCTGCTATTGATGGAAGGTTTCTCTTTTTCTATCAGCATTGCCTCAACAAATCTAAGTTGGATCGGGTTCCTGTTTCGTGCTAGGATGCTTATCTCCAGGGTGTCGTTTCAGTGTTTCATATGTTGGTAGACTGAACTTCGTTCGGAGGTGATATTGTGTTCTTGGTATCTTGTGTGTAGGGCGCGAATGCTGCTTCCAATGTAGTCCTGTTTGCATTTGTTACATTTTATCTTGACGGTATTTGTTGCAGTACATAAGTCATTTTTCATTCCACAGCATTGTTTCGTGCAGGATGCCATAATAATCTATAAATCAAATTTTATTAAACAAATTAATTTATAGGACGTATATGAGAAATGGTGAGAAATGTTATAACTTCGAAAACGACTGTCGTCCAAGTATATGTTATTTTAAAGCACTATTTGTCGAATGTATTTAAAAAAACTTTACTAAATGTGGCATAAAATTAAATGTAATCTAACACAAAAAAATATTGAACAAAAAAACACATTATAACTTGAACGAGACAACAAATAAGAAAGCAACTTTATCATTTCATTCTTTATTAAAATATTCAACCCGTAAAGAAATATATTAAATGTTTTAAAGATATCTAATTTATATTCAAGCGGCTTTTCGGTTGTTGCAAATTAAAATGGCCCGATTTGAAAGAACTGGGTCTTTAAAATACATTGAAGTGGAAAACTTCAAGTCTTATAAAGGAAAGCAAATCATAGGACCTTTTGGAACATTTTCAGCTGTTATTGGGCCTAATGGATCTGGTGTGTTCTTGTTAAATAATTTTATGTGATGAACTTGTTTGATAGATTTTGTATCTAATGCTTTTATGAAGTATTACACATTTTTTATACAAAATAAGTAATAATTAATGATGTAATCCATTTATAAAAAAACTATTTGTAATGACCAATACTTATGTAAATTTAACTGTCTAATCTGTTATCAACAGAAAAACATTGAATTAAATATTTTCTAGTAGGAATTGTTATGAATCCCATTGTTTTTGTGTTATGCACATGTAAATCTTATATTCTTGCAGTGTACATTTCAACATGAAATGTGCTTATGTTTATATATTATACTGTAAATCATTTGCAACCAAAATGGGTTTTTTGTTATTTACCCATCAATGAGGGTAAATTAAAATAGAAATTAATGTAAATTAAAATACGCCTATAAATGACACTCTAATCCTACATTTTTTGTTTACCAATAAAATGAAAATTAATATGATGTCTCTATTAGTTTTAAAATAAATGTTTCCAAACCACTGTTGCAAGATACATTTAATTAAACAGTAATACATAAATTGTCTGTGTGTTCCACAATCTCAGTTGGCTCTCAATACAGAACTGGTATATGTTAACATCCACTAATTTTATAAGACTCTGTGTAGATAACAGACCACCATGTTTTTAAAAGTATATATGAGAGACAGTAGAAAATTAATAACTATAGGGTCACAACTAGGGTATAATAATTTCTATTGATAGATAAATTAAATGAAAATGAACCCAACCAACTGTCCACAGACAATACAATAAAGTGATACTGAAGCAATAATGACTATACTGTATAATGATTAACAAAATAGAATGCAATAAACTTTGATTGAAGTCTTACAAAAGATATCTCTACATTGGTTAAATTCACCTCATGATTACCAGTCAATTTTCAATAAGCAAAAAAATGTATGAAAATATTAAAAAAATATTTATATTATAAGGTAAACATTTTTGAAATCTTTTGATTATTTAATGAGTCATAATTTGTCAAAATGAATTGCTTTTTAAATTATAGTTAATGCTATCCCCCATAGACTATGATTTATTTATAGAACATTTATAAATTATATCAATTTATTTTTTATACAAATAACAAATGCTCTTAATGCTCAATCTCTTTTCTAACCATACACACTGTACAAAAACCAATAGAGGGGTATCAGATATTGCTACAATTAATGCTGGAGTGAT
>JAYJLU010647700.1:0-11964 GCA_036873645.1 Minona dolichovesicula | reverse complement strand
GGATCGAGTCTGTGATGGTCAGACAGGTTATTTGAAGGAGCAGAACTAAATTAATTATTTTATCTTGTTTATATGTATGAACATGCATTGTCATTAACATTTGTTGTTATTGATAAATGTTCGTGTTTGAAATAAACTGAATTTTCAGAATTATTTTAGCTGTTGCAAACAAAAAGTCGCGCACTGTAGATGGTTGTAGATTACACGCGGCTGACAAATTTCTATTTTTGCCATTATAAAACTACGCAATTTCAATTTATCGCCTCTCCTAAACGCCTTCTCTGATTTTAATAATTCGCTCATTGAAAGAACGTATTACATTAAGCGCTTTCCAAAGATATTTTCTAAAGAATTATTAAAATCAGAGCAGGCGTTTAGGAGAGGCGATAAATTGAAATTGTTAGTTTTATAATGGCGGAGTTTTATAATGGAATTTGTCAGTAATCGATGGTTTTGTTATACGTACATATTTTTTGAGTCAAAACTCTATATAACTAAATTATTACTTTATGAGAAAGGCTAAGCCAATGTTGCGCGAAATTTGCTACTATCAAACAATACAAAACCTAACAACTAACATGCAAAACGGCAGGTTGACAAATCAAATCCAAATGATGTTATTCGAAAGGTTGTGTCAGTCTATGAGATATCCTTCAGAGAACACAAAGAACACATCAACAACGATTTCAACTCGTTCTTCAAACACAATCAAACCTATCAATCCAACCTCAACGTCTCCATATTGACCAAGGACAACGACCCACACAATCTCCACTTTAAAGATATTTTACAGTAATTAAATTAAATTTTCTTTCTTTTTCTTTCCCTTTGCTCAGGTCAGTATTGATTGCTTTGATAGTCTATTTTTATTAATCTAATTGATTACGTCATTGAATTATAGCGCTGTATTGTTATCTATATAGGCCACTACATGCCACTCATGTTGGGAATGGATCTCCGAAAATTCGTAAAGGATAATTAGTTGTTTCTACAGCAACATAGACTTTCTTTCCTTTATTTATTAATCAGAATATATGTACCTAACATGTATAGGTAACGTGTATAACAGAGGGGAACCGAGATAGAAACTTTACAATCAATCAATCAAATCTCACACAAAGCTGGCCAGAGCAGAGCCGTCTAATGAAAAACTATGAATTCACCAAATATTTTATAATTGAAAGAATTGATTACGTAATGAAAAGGCAAGTAGAATAAGATGACTTACACGTCTACTCGCCCTAAGCCATCAAAGTCTGCTCAAATCAAAACATAGAGTTTGTAATGTCGATGTTCTTTCTCCGTATATTTATTTAATAATAAAAAAACATTATCATAACAATGAAGCAATTGGAGGACAGTCCTATAATTAACCCTATAACTGCTTTAAGCTTTAAATAATCTTTGTCTGATTCAGCATCCAGTTGAATCAGCACGCAGTATAAGAAAGCTTTCAAATTGTCATTCTGTCAAGCAATTGGAGGACAATCCTATAATTACTATGAGTAGGCTTGAACATTACAAACAATTAAAACAAAATATTTGTTTAAATCACCTTTTTCAAATGATTTTGGTCCTTGGAGAAGTGAATCTGCTGGTCACACACATAAATACCCACCACAGCGAGTCCACCAGGCAGCATACGAGTTAGATTGCGCGCATGATTTGCCACCCAACGATCAGAGACATGACTCAGATCTTCCGCACTGCCCAAGACATCATTGTCCGCACTGGGCTTTGGAGGGGTTGCCACCGGTAGAAATACATGAACCGCATCATTTGACACCTTTTTTACAACAGGAATAATATTCACAAACGGTTCACTAACAACTATTTATTACAAGCAGTGTAATCAGATAAAACCGAAAAAAGGGCGAAAATTTCATTCAATAAAATGTGATGTTGATTTGTCGGTTTTCTCACAGAATGATAATAGTTATAGAGTTTTGACTCTCCAAATATTGAAATGCATATCGATGGTTTTGTTATACCACGATTGACAAAGTCCTATCTCCGCCATTATAAAACTAACAATTTATACTTGTCGCCTCCCCTAAACACTTTATCTGATTTTAATAATTCGCTAATTGAAAGAATATCGACATTAAGCTCCGTCTAAAGATGTAAGAATTATTAAAATCAATAAAAGCGTTTAGGAGAGGCGATAATTTGAAATTGGTAGTTTTATAATGGCGGGGATAGGAATTTGTCAGCCGTGGTATAACGGAACTATCGATCAATATGCATTTCAATAGTTTGAGAGACAAAACTCTGTGTAACTATGTATGTTCTTAACTCTATATGATATTTAGAAGTTCAAAATAAACAACCAATTTCATGTCAGAAATGATGTCCTGATCAAATTCTAACTTATTCATCTATCAAATAAATGCATAAGTTGATTTTAAGACTTATAAATAAGAATTCTCTATGAAGATTAGATTTCATAAAATACTTACTTGACCAATCAGCAGTCCACTGGAGAATGTTTTGACAGACTCAAATGAAGAGTCAAATGTTGTTTTTTCAATCAATATTTTGACACCCATGATAATAACTGAATGTAAAGCATTATGTAAGCCAGATTAGTAGAAAGCAATAAATAGAAAGTTAACCAACCTCATTAGCAATAAACGAAAGCGAGAAACAAAACACATAAAATATGTTACATATTATCAGAGACAATGTACATTTTTGTCATTGTCATTATATCCAGATTATTTTTATAGAAAATGTTGGTGTGTGGTAGGTTAAGGTAGCAGCACTTTTACAATTGGTACAGCATTGGGCTCTTGATAATAATAATGTTAATGTACCTATATTTGGTAATTATTGACAGATCCCAATAAAAGCAGTAATAAATTTTAAGTAACAGATATGAGAATATTATTAAGGAGTGGTAAGTCAGGTTCTCGAAGCTGTAGGCTATTATCTGGATGAAGATTTAAAAGTGTAGTTTGTGGCACTTTGGAGATCGTAGCTATGCTGGCGTAGGTTATATGTATTTCGTTTTCTTTATTTTTTCAGGAATTAAAGCGTGAAAAACATGAACTTTGTTACTCATAACAGTGGTTCTATTGGTATTTGTGACGATGTTATCTATGGTTCCTCCTTCCATGTTATGGTGTCGAGTACAGGAATTTTGGGGCTGTATTTGGGTCTTGAGAAAATGATTTCAATAGATTTATTTTAGTTAAGCGCTAGATCATACTATTCCTTTTGTGACAAGTTATTTAGGTCAGATGTAGTGACTGCGAAGGCGGTGGGTCCTAGGGCAGAACCTTGGATGACGCTACAGTTTATATTGGCGTAGGGAAATACTTCATTGTTAAATTTGGCATAGTGTTTATGCCGAGAGAAATAATTCACGAGCCAGTTGTATTACACTGTCATCAAGAGGGAGCTTTGCCACCTTTTTAAGAAGATTGTAATGTATGATGGTGACGAACGCTTTGAAGAAGTCCAAGGCAATGACTATACCTGAGTGTTCTTCCTCAAGGATTGAAGTGACTCTGTGGATAAAGGAGATTATTGTAGCAGTTGTGCTAGCAGGCCATGCTTAAAGGTGCTGAACGGTTTTTTATAGCTGGGTGAAGAAATCTTTTGGCGATCAGTTTTTCAGTGAATGTAGATAGAATGACAGTCAAGCAGATTGGGCGATAGTCTCTGATGGCTTGAGCGGATTTGGGTATCTGAGTGAGCTCCTTCACAATTAATTAGTGCATGCTGTGTTATTTCTACAGTTGATAGATAACTATACATGGATGTCATAACTAACAGCCTAGCACTGAAAATGTTCGATTTTATGAATCTCTCTAGACAGGCTCGAACTAATGAAATTATTTGAAAATTTGCATGGAAGGTGTCATGTGCCATTCTAAGATATGCACAGAATATCATTAAGATTGGTACTCAACTATATCAAACTTTATGGCTGGACAAAAAGTTAGGCAATTTTCATCATTCTTTTTCTTCTTCAGACTTTTGCTATACTGTAATGCTCTCTTAATGTTCATCGATTTTGATGAAAATTTGCACCAAGGGGTGCAATGACATGCAATGAGAAGTAAAAGAGAGAAAATCTGTCGACCATTAGTGTCCAGTTTATATTGGATGAATATTGCTTAGCAACCAGTCCAAAAGTTCAGTTTTTCTCAATATACAGCATATGGCTGCAAAAAGTTTCATACAAATATGTATTTTAATATTATCCTATTCATTATACAATATTCTGCATTATGTTGAGTGTCCAATTGAGATTTTAAACCACATATGGTTTAAAATCTCAATCAACCAAAAGTTAAGTGTTCTAATGTTGTTCAAAGTATAGTATACTCTAGTAGATAATTTAATGTGAGGATTCCAGATATCACAACTGTTTTGCTGCCTGGTTGCAATGGAGCCACTGTCTAGCAAATGAGTATTTCAAATAATCATTTTGTCCAATTGCCTAGTAACAGATTATATATACCTAAAATTTAATTTTAAAATAAATAACAAATCATTCTTTTTAAATTAAAGGTTGTTAATGTTAGTTAATTTTATGTGAGGATTTGAAACAATCACTTGTTGCTCATATACTTCCTGTTAGCAACAGCTTAGTAACAGACAATAAATAGCCAATAATTTTATAGAAAATATCTTAAATAGTCAGTCAGGTGTTCATTAAATAACTAAACACATTTAATAGCTGAAAAATTACATGTACTGCAATAGAAATCAAAATCTATACATGCCCCTAGCCAATGTATTGAAATTTAATAAGTACATGTTCATTAATATCACCCAATTACTTCCAAGTTCTACTGTTGGGTTCGTTTTTCATGAATACCACCTGTATATGATATATTAATATTAGAATCTAGTTGACAGTGCAAAGACAAGTATGAGTAGAGAAAGTATTGATTGCCTTGTCTATCTCAACAAGCTCTTTGTACTGAGCTTGTACACATTGTTTCTTCACCTATAATAAATATTTCTTACTTTCTCACCACTAATATATTTCAATGCACTGTATAACATTGATTCTCTAGTAACTGAATAAGCCAACTATAAATACAATAGTAAACTTTTTTTTTAAATTTATGTATGATATAATTAATATTGATTTTCCATTTTCTTAAAAGACTTAACCCATTCATTAAGGCACACATTTTTGTTGTGTGCTGATAGTCAGTTCAATAAGGCACAACATTTTTAGAGCTATATCTATGCTGTATGCATATTATAAAGAATTAAATAAAGTGCATTGCGATAGTAATCAGACATATTGAGCATAATGATTAAAGCAAGCAATTGAGATGCACCCTAAAGGCGCAACTTATTTGTTGTCTCAATAAATAAATTTCAGGGTGAGCTCTAAGATTCACTACACTGTTTTCATTTCTTCATCAATTTGTATATTATGATGAGCCCTCCTCTCATTACCTCTCTGATAAAGTGACCCTCCAAGTCATGGAAATTAACAACCACAAGATACCATAATACCATATCTAAATTGGTTCTTTATTGGAGGGTTAGTTTACTATACCAATGTATTTCCAATCTGGTACCAATAAAAAATTCTTTGTCTTTTTGATGAACTTCTATTGTTCGATGAATTAGAACAGGGGTTTTCAGTACCCAAAATTGCTTTTATATATAGCCTTTACGATGTATCTCAATTGTGCACTTTAATCATTATGCTCCATAGCTCCGCTTACTATCACAATGTGCTTTATTAAATTCTTTATGTGCCTTATTGAACTGACTATTGGCATGCAGCGATGTTTTAGAAATATAGTTGTGCCTTAATGAACTGGACAAGTACTTTAAGGAAATGGAAAACCAATAGTTAATTTAATATCAAATATATATTTTTTCAGATTCATTAAATTAATTCAAAGGAATTTAAATGTATAAGCATTATGTAAGCTACTAAAAACAGTTAAATACTTAGAAAAACTTCTTTAGCTATACTGATAGCCTATTACTTGATTAAAAATTGTTGTATACTGGATATAATTGGACCAATTTTTGATTTTTTAGTTAATATTTAATGAAGGAAAAAAGTTTTGTGTAATACATTATGAAAACTTATTATAACAAGGTTGGGAACTTGCTTGAACCAATTTATGACCCATATAAACACACTTTATAAAGAGAACTTGTATGGTCAAGAATTTGTTTTCCAATATCTGTTAGAAATGAATTCTATACCAAATGAGAAGGATTTAGAGGGCCCTTTTCTCTTTAGGGTGGCACCCTTTAGAATGACTTAATGAGTTAGGAACTTGTTTTGTTAGGAATTCATTTCCAACATCTTTAATTGCTGTCCATAAAAATGACCCTTTGTAATATAATTCATGTATAGTTTGTCCTATTGATTTATTACTAAATTAAACTATTGCAGTTTATTAGTTGTCAACATTTTCACAGCTATTCAATAAATATTTGGTGTTTATCTGTGAAGGTGACTTCCAGTTTTTAATTATAGGTAAGGGTATTTTTTTATTTCTATGACATTGTCACCCACAAGATCTCCTGTAAATTTTACATATAAAAACCTCCAAAATCAATTTGTCACACCCAAAAAACTTCTGGGTATGGGTTTGTTATCCATAATGGATCCGGTGGTGCACCGATTTGGTTACTTCTCAGTATAGTCAATCTTAAAATCATTGAGAATGGAAGCCTCTATAATATTTGAAGTGATTTGGTACCAAAGTAGCTTGGGTTCCAATTTTGGAACACATTATCTGTGAGATTGCTCATAGAATTATAATTGATATATGAATGGGATTCTTTTGGATTTTGGAAAAAGATTGTAAAAATGAGTTATGATATCTGAGTATAATTAAAATGAGTATATCTGTTGGCTAATACTTTCTGTATGACGAACCGCTAAGTTTATTTGTAATAATTTTAGTAGATATAAACAAACAGATATAAACATGCCATATTAATTATATTAATCAGTGTTGCATTTTCTAGTTTGAAATATACTAAATTACGGCGTGGATTATCTGTCAAACAGAAATATTTATTCATTACGAGATTTATAAAATTTGGGTTTAACTATTTGCTATTAGATTTTCTTAAACCATTAAAAATGCAAAATAGGTGAAATAAATAGCAAACCTATCAGAACTTTTATTTATCTGAGGTCTATTTTTTAATTTTAAATTATTCGTAAATATTTTTAATTTCTAATTGTGGAATATTTTATATGTCAACGTTTAGTGGCTTGATTGATGAATACGATTATATATCTGTTGATAGCTTTAAGCCAAAAGTGAAGTATTATTTTATATCTCATTTTCATACAGGTAAGAAAATTAAATTCCATTCGTTTTATTACATTTCTATTAATTTGAAATGATAATTCATTTAATTATCACCAAATTTGTGTTATCCTTAATTTGTTTACTTTTCTCATATAAAATACAATTTTAATACAATTTTTTTAAAAAATATTAAATGTATGCTATGGATATAAAATTGTTATAAATTGACAAAAATAGTCTCAGTCAATTTCAATACTATAAGTTGAATAAGTGAAAATTTAACTGTTCCTTAATACAACTATGATTTTAACTTATAAATGATAAATAAAATACTGTGCAAACAACAAATATGTGTACCTCTGGGAATTAGCTAATACCTGTAATAGCTTAATAATTAACCTTGTGTACATGACCAATGATGATTATCTTGTCAATAAAATGAAGCCAACAAAACATATTATATATGCTGAGGCATAGCACACATGAGAAAAATTATGGTAATAATGCAGGCATTGTATATGGGCAAAATTCAAGTCAGTTGAGGACTATCAATTATTACAGCCCAGCATCTTGAGCCAAATATTCAGAAGTTGACTCACCTTTGTAAGAGAAAAATGGGTATATAATATACCCATTTTTCTCTTACAAAGGTGAGTCAAACATGGTGCAATATACTATATTGCACCATGTTTGACAAACGGTTCTATGTAATATTTAGCAACTTTACTTTTCATTATGCAGAAAATACATTTTTTAAAAATTTTGAAACCAAACTTTCTAATAAATAAATTAGGATATCAATCTTTGGCCTAAATTGAGTTCATACTATGTATATAAATACATCTGATGGACACTAAATATATAATTATTCATTACATTTTTCATAATTAATCATTAGGTGTTTATGGTGGTTGGTATTTGCACGTGTGTGGGGCACGTGGTGTGGGGATACTTACAGCTTGGGCAAATTTCGAACAATGTTTCAACTATACATTTTAAGTAAATAAAGAACATTTCACTCTATGTTTACTGAAAATTTTGCTTATAAATACCTATTTGTTTACTGATTATTTGTAATTTTCTAAGATAAGGCCAGGCAGAATTGATTCTTTGGTTAGCGTGTTCCGACCGACTATAGTACATGGCTTCCGAGTTGAGTACATAAAAATGTGTATTTTTGCTATTTTAAAGGTTCTAAATTGGCTAAGAATAGCTTTGAAACATAGGTCAAAACGTTTAAAATATAAGAAATAAAAATACATACCCGCTTTTTGGTAATGGAAATTCGGCAATGATGTTAATTGATATGCTATATAATATGCTACATCAACTTAAGCATTGTGACAAGTAATGTTACAAATATAGAGACTAACATAGTGACAAATCGTCGTCGTTAAGCACTGATTGCTCAAGTCGGTATCGCGAGAAATTCACTGATTTCGTAAGTCTGTTTTTGCCAATTGTTCAGGAAGGAGAAAAAACTTAATAAAAAGCGTTCCTTAAAGTTTATTAACTTGATTTTTTGTATATTTGTTTATTTCAGTATTTGTCAACTAACTATATTACACAAATAATATATAGTCTATTTCAATTTGCCTTATTTGAGAAATTAGTAGTTACGCAATCAGCGCTCTATAAAATAGTCAATTTAAACGACTTACGCAATCAGCGTTTAATAATATTTATCAAATCCAGGGTTACAAACTTTGATCTGTTCCCAATACTATGGTTTCCCCTTTGTTTAATGAAAATAAACACATAACTACATAGTTCAATTAAAAATGTATATTTGAAAAGGGATTTTACAGTACCTCTGCAAATACAACACTGCATAATGTAAAAGGATAGTTATACAAACTATAGGTATACAAACTTCATTAAAATAAAATTAGCATCAGAATAATATGTAATGTAAATACTTAAACGTACATTTTATGTACATTAATAGTACAAACAAATATTGTACATACTATTGTACGTATATAATTACAAATGTGGGAGATCATTGTAAAATCTGTGATTGTCACAGTGTAAAATCAATTTGAGATCTTGCAAATCCTTGTATTTCCGAGAATTCAGAGGGATAGGAGCCAGGTATAAGGGTGGAGCAACTTCAAGCTTCGGTTTATTTGAATGACGAAGAGGTAACAAATTGAAAGGTGATGTTGGATCATGGTTTGTCTTGAACAAAACTTTACCATCAGTACAATTAAACTGCTTTATGTCAGTTACGCACGGATCTCCAATTTTGAATCCTGGCCGAATCGAAGAATATATCTGTGATTTTTCATAGTTGCAAATAAACTCGTAGGTGACATATTTGAAGTTGTATGGAGCTGGGGTCTTTCTTGCTTCTGTCACTATTCGGCAGTAGTCTGCGGGTACTTGTAGGTCTATGTTCTTTGTCTTTGTTCAATTTTAGAATGAACCGAATCGACTTCCATTTGCGTATGGACTTTTTCTAGATATTTTACCATAATTTCTATATTATTTTTCTTGGACCATGTTGCCAAAGCTGACAGCAATGTTGCATTTCGGTTCTGTGCACCGCAACCATCACTCCATATAATTATTTTCTGAAGGTTCACATTTGTTTCCAGAAGATTGGTACAATAGTCAATGATACAAGAAACAAATATGCTGGCAACTAATCCTCCATTTACTTCCGTCCAAATATAGCACATGACTTCTTGATCATTGTTGTAAATTGTGTAGTTATGGAGATTTAATTTAGATTTAAAGTACAGAGCGCTGGCTTCCATTTTTGGAACACACTGAACTGCCTGAACGTCCATGGTCAGAATCACCAATGTTTTGTTTGAAATAATTGCAGCCTCCTTGTCGTTCTGCTTTTGTGCATGCCCCTTTTTTTTTCAAAATAACGTGATTCTCATAGTCTTGCTGACTTACATTCCCTTGTTTGTGTCCAACACACGTGTCACATTGGTCTTTTCTTGGTTGCCATATTTTGATGCTACCTTCTTTCAGTAGAACTTTGAACGATGACAGAGATATGGGTTTTGCATCTGAATAGTTATTACTCCACCAAGTCACATATTTGGAATGTACATCAGCCGCATTTTTGAAGTTGTAAGGCCATAGATATGTCTTAGTTGTAGTCGACTGGCAATAGTGAGAAGGAACTTTATCGATTTGTCCAATGTACTTCTTAGCGAAATCACTTTTCTGTTTGGCTGCTATTATATATATATACTAGTTGGTATACTATTAGTGGATTGAGATAGCCAAAACAGCACAGTTCTGGATGGTACCTGGATTGTTGAAGAAAACATCTTAGCACATACTCTTACTCATTGACCATTCACTTTTAGAAAATATTCATAACTGCAATTTCTTCTACTGGTCTCATTATTTTCTTTTTTTGAAACCATGTCTACCAGTGAACAAACAAACATTTTTCTTGTATCCCAATCGGCCTCCTTCCAAAATGACTCAAATATTGTACGGCGAACCTCATCTGATACTGTATGACACATTATTGTCGCAGATTTTCCCTCCACATCTGTCACCCATTTCTACTTTTGGCTTCGACTTGACCTCAATCTTATCTTTTGTGTAGTCCCGGCCTTCGTACTCCTCACCTTTTATGCGCTTCACTTTGTTGACATTCTTCAGCCAACTACTAGGATCTGCTTTTCTTTTTTTGGTAAATGTATCATGAAGATCTGTGGGTGCAATTTCTTGAGCATTTTCTTCAGTTTATAATGACACATCAATTAGGTTGATACTAGGTAAAGAGTCATTGATGTCGTTGATCAGCGAGTCATTTATGTTGATTTCAAGAACATTGTTTAAATTGGTGTCTATGAGGTCATTCATACTGGTGTCTATGAGGCCACTTGTACTGATATCAACTAGGCTGGTAACGCTGATGTTCAGGAGGCCGTTGACACTGGTGTCTTCAAGGTCATTGAGGAGTCCAATGCTGTCGACGTCGCTGTTGATGCTGGTGTCTGCAAGGTCATTGAGGAGTCCGTCGCTGTTGATGCTGATGTCATCGAGGCCGCATAGGAGTCCAACGGTGTCGGCGTTGCTGTTGAAGTTGGTGTCCACGTTGCCCATGATCTTGGTGTCGACCTCGCGTCTTGGTACCAACATTTTCTCTCTTTAGCTACGGGTAGTAGCTAGTTGTGGATTTAGAGCTAATTCAGCGAGCATGCGACCTCTCTGTAAGTTCATGATTGAAATAATGATGCAGGAATAAGACGATGTACTTACTAATACGATTAGTCAATTATAATATAATAATATCAAATTTATCAAAAAAACCTGTTCAATATAATACGCATAATATCATTCAGGCTTTACTAAATAGATGCTAATGAGTTTGTTAATTAGAGCTGTTTAAATACCTATGTAAGTAGATAGTTGTCAAGAATTAAGACTTTGTAATGTGAGTAGATTCTATTATCTCTGTCTATTTCTTAATTAGGCTTTGACGATTTTGAGACTGTCAGAGTTACGCAAATAGCGTTCTGGGGAATTAAGTACATTTATAAATATAATAATGAAATATAATTTTGCATGTAGCTCTGCTGTACTATACTTAATCCAAAATCATTAAAATCTGAACAAATGTATAATATGCTGCATAAGAAAGCAATAGTGAATATTCACAAATGAATTGCAATCTAAGTCTGGATGCTGGAGCTGGTCAAAAACTAAACCAATAGATTCA
>JAYJLU010646589.1:0-11969 GCA_036873645.1 Minona dolichovesicula | reverse complement strand
AATTTCCTGCATTATCTATTCATACCTGTAAATCTCACTGATGAAGCTATATCTAGCGAAACGTCTGAACCTTTAAATAACTAAATTGTATCCGAAGAAATTTTATTCTCGTTCTCTACTCATAACCCGGATACGTGGAACAAATTTACTTGTATAGTAATAAATGTTGTTTACTTGATAAGTCGTTTAATTTCATGTTGTCTTATGATTAATGATCACATGATAACAAATGGAAATTTTTCTATCACTCAGGTGACATATGTATGTGTTCCCTCAGAAGCATTCAATGGAAATTCTTCTTTAGATGAATATATATTACAAGCGGAGATTAGAAGATTAGTTGATGCTTTTTTTCACCAGTCTTATGTCTGAATATCCAATACCCAGTTGATTACAATGAAAATAATATAGTTTTGGGGGTATATTCAGTGATGGTTTTAAAACTAGTCGCTAGCATTTCTTTATCCAATATGTTACACCATTGCTGTAAAGGCCTGTTCTTTCATTGATCGATCAAAGAATTTTTTATTGTCTGACCGTTTTCATACAGAATTTTCTTTGATCGATCACTGAACGAACATGTCTATTTGATTTATTCATAGCTTGCTCATTTTTTATTTAAATTATTTCCTTTTTATTTTAGAAAGTTAAAATGGATCAATTTGTGGATCGCATTCTCTAGACTTTAATAATTATTGTAGATAGTTGAATGGTTTTATCCATTATTTTTCAAATCCTTTGTTATCTACTAGTTTGTTATTTGATCAATGTATCTTTTCGACATGAATGTAGTACAACCTACACTCAATACTTTCAATAAAAAATATTTTGTAGGAATAATCACAGCAGTGACGTTTTTTAATCTTATCAAATAAATTGTAAATTGAAACATTGCAAAGCTTCTTTTTGATTATTTGAATGATGCTTACATTTTTGGATATCAGGAAAAATTTACCTATACCATAACTCATAATGCAATAATATAAAATGCAAATCATGTCCGGATGGGTAGAAAATTATGGGCAACGCAATATAGTGTGTGCAATAAAATGTCCCTCAATTTTGCTTAACTTATGAAAAATCGAGCATTAAGTCATTATTTTCAATTGCTGAGATCACGTTTACGTAATCGCGCGCGTCGCTCAAATAAATAAAAGTTTTAAGCATTAAGTTTAATTTAATTGATGGAACTTTATTGAGATCCTATAAGTTAGTTATATGAAATTCAATTTGCAGACTGCGCGCGTCTTACACAGTTTGACCCCCAAATTGGAAAGATTTTCAGTCTTGCATTTTTGACACGGTTTTGTCAGAACTATAATGTGATGGAGTGTCTGGCAATACGTCTTTAAATATACGCGTTATAATCATTATTTTGGACTATGCGAACATATTCGATGCAAAACCTTTCATTGTGTTTTTGAAGTGAGTTTGAGGTTTTTCATGTTTCGGGACTTGTAGTCACCTGAGTTTGTAACGGTATATTAAAATAGAAGGGTAATTATGATTATGGAATAATAGGAAAGATTAGTTAGCGTCCATGCAGCGAAATCAACTGAGTACAATCCACTTCAAACTTGCATTACTTACTCTATTATACGCCGGTAAAGTGAACTTCCAATTCTATTGAAATAACTTGGATATTACGTCATTCACTAAATACGTTTGTCTAAATTGTTTCCTTTTCTATAGTTTTGGGGTTTTGTTTATATTTACAGTATAAACAACATTACGAAAAACAAATAGGAACATGGCGTTTAGTTTGCACAAATCTCTGACCTTAAGCAGATCACTAAAGGGTTTATCTTCACGACTAAGGTGCTTTATAAATAATTGTATGCTTAAAGTGGAATGCTATTATGTAAAAGCAAATATGTAGTATGTCCTGTCATATAAAATAACGTTGTCACCAACCTTGTAGACAATTTATGAATCTTAAAATGTTTATTTATACTAAAAATCATAGGTAATTCAAATCATAAATATCTACTATGAGCTTATTAGGTTCTAGAGTATTCCATTTAAAACTTCAGTGCTTTTAGATAGATAGGGGATAGATGTTTTAAGACATTAATGTCTTATTTGTATTGTATTAATTTAGACTCAAAAAGCCAATCCACAATCAGAATATTTTAATTTGACATATGAACTTAACTTAACTTAAGATATAATCTAAGAGAAACTCCTATATGGCAAACTATTGGTATGCCAAACAATATTGGTCATCACAGTTATATGTAGATAATGATTTGTATTTATAACGAATCACTAGAGGTTTGCTTTTTGATTTGAAAATATTAGAGAAATGGGTGCTTATGAGGTAATGTAGCCCTCAAATTCTGTTAATTTAATCCACACTTACATAATGTCACAGGTTTTTAGTGGCCACTTGGAACAAGAACTCATTTGGTGGTGATTTTAATATATGGGATATCTTATAGCCAGCATATAACATAACATATAATACCAGGTATTATATGTTTAGAAACAAAACATGCATAATGTAGATACATGATTATCTCTTTGCATCTATATAAGGGTGGATGGTATACTTTAGAGTTGGAGGGCTACTTTTACTCTCCAGTTATTAAACAGATATTTCCCTGTAAAAATGACCAATATTCCAACTGTTTATCACAACTATATATATTCTAAGTGAATCATGTTAGCTAAAACTATAGTGACCTATATTTAACACTAAGTAATTATATACTATAGAAATATTATTGATTTATATTTATATTGTTAACTTCTATTTTCTTTTTTTATAAGAGTTCATATTGCAAATTTTATGAATATTTAAATATAATAAAGTTCACTAATTCTATATTTCCAGTATCATTTTCCATTAAATGTGATTCATTTTGAATATAAGGGCCATGTTCCAATCTTTTTTTAATAAAATAAAGTGACCTGAGTTTCATAAAATTTGACCCTAAGATTGACCATTTTTGTTTAACATTTCATTTAGTCCCAGATTTCTATATTTTCCCTTAAATAAATGTAGATTATTACTTGCATAATCTACATTTTTCCCAATCCAAATTTAACTTTTTATCATAAACATAGGCAAATCCTTAGAACTCTTAATTTTATCTCTATTAAGCAAACTCTATTTTATGTATAATAAGTAGTAATCTTTACCTATAGAAAATTAAATCAATTGTTTTGATATTTGAATTTTAAGGAATTATATTTTTAGCAAATTCTCACATCTGTGGTTAATTAAAATGTACTTTTAATGTACCAAACTCAAAACATTTATTTATTAAGTATGTGTATGTTACTATGTTAACACTACACAATCTTTCTTTAGCTTTTGTCCATAATTAATCAATAGTTATATATCAATAAATCAAGGTAATTTTGTGATATTTATATATTATCCAGCAATATTTTATCTGACATGACCCAATTCAATTATTTTTGTAATAAAATACTTTTATTTATGAGGAATTATGAAATATCATCCAAATAAGTAATTTTAAAAATATGAAAACAGTGCAAATAATTAAGGTGTTAACATTTTAGTTATTGCTTTAATCTGGTATCTTGTTCTAGTTATTCTTTAATTTTATCCTTATGTTTATGAAAAGTATGTGTGTTAATGTTTCGATAAACAATTAAAAATTATTCTTACTAGATGAGAATTTGTGTAGCTTTTCTCACCTAAACATTTTTAGCTCTTGGTGGAGTCATGTTGAAATGGGACCCCCAGATGCTATTCTGGGTGTGACTGAGGCTTATAAAAAGGATAGTAATCCTAAAAAAATGAATCTTGGTGTTGGTGCTTATCGAGATGACAATGGGAAACCATTTGTTCTTCCATCAGTAATTGAGGCTGAGAAAAGGATAATGGATAAAAAAATGGACAAAGAGTATGCTACTATTGGTGGCGTTACTGAGTTTTGTAATCTTTCGGGTGAATTAGCTTTTGGTTCTGATTCTCAAGCAAGAAAAGATGGTCGAGTAAGATTATTTAAAGATTATAGATGAATGTATGGCTCAAATAAATGATGTCAATATATATGGATAAACCATTGCATCAAATTTTATTTGATTGTTGCTACTAAACAATTATTCTTATTATTTTATTAATTGTATACCTTTAGGTATCTATTGTTCAAGGCATTTCTGGAACAGGATCGCTAAGAATTGGTGGTGCATTTTTAGCAAAATTTTCTCAATCAAAGACCATTTGGCTGCCTAATCCCTCTTGGGGAAACCATACTCCCATTTTCAAGTAAGATAACTAACTGATTCAATATTTTTCAAATTAGATATACCTACACTGAGAAGTTTTTATGTATTACCTCTTGTCATAATATTCTTTTCTGACATTTGAATGTTATTTTCTCGAATATCACTTAAAAGACTAGAGCAAATATCACCCTTGGCGACCTGTTAAGAGTGTTTTCATCTACTACTACTGATATCTTCGTTCTTATTTTCCTTGAGTATCCCGATATGTATTAGTTTTAACATCATGTAACTTGTTCTAACAATTCTAAGTCAATCAGAGAAACCTTTTTGGGAATTTCACTGTTTAAGAACAACTCTTGAATCTTTAATTTTTTCACAATCTGAAATTTCGTGTACTTTTAATTCCTTTGATATTTATAATTTTTAGACACTCCGGTCTTTCTGTTAAGTCTTATCGCTATTACGATCCCAAAACCTGTGGATTAGATATGGCCGGTTGTATGGAAGATATTAAGAAAATTCCTAAAGGCGACATTATTTTGCTACATGCTTGCGCACACAATCCCACCGGCGTGGATCCTCGACCTGAACAATGGAAGGAAATGTGCTCCGTCATTAAGAGTAATGGACTGTTTCCATTCTTTGATATGGCTTATCAGGTGGGCTAACCTATTTATTTGCTCATCAACTATCATCTTGATAATTTTATTAAACATTTTTGGGTGTATCAAAGTGGAGGTCTAATTCTGTACATATTTTCAATATTTGAATGAATTCACTTATCGCCAACCTGTCATGCAGCTTCCGAAATTGGATCAAAATGTAGATCATAGAGTAATAACAGTTAATACAGAGGTTTCACTCTCAAAATATTGAAATGTATATCGATGGTTGTAGATTACGCGCGGTTGACAAATTCATATCTCTCCGCCATTATAAACTACCAATTTCTCTTTATCGCCTCTCCTAAATGCAATCACTGATTTTAATCATTCTTAATCTTTGGAAAGCGCTTAATGTAACGTTCTTTCAATGAGCGAATTATTAAAATAAGAAAAAGTGTTTAGGAGAGGCGATAAATTGAAATTGGTAGTTTTATATGGCGGAGGTAGGAATTTGTCAGCCGCGTGTAATCTACAAACCATCGATATGCATTTCAATATTTAAGACTGTGCTGTTGATCACTTCAAATACAGAAATGTATATCGATGGCTTTGTTTTAACAGCGAGCACGATTTCCTATATCTCCGCTAATAAAAAACACCAATTACAAATTGACGTCACTCCTAAACGCCTCTTCTGATTTTAATAATTCTTTCACTGAAGGAAAATACAGAAAGATGATTTTCTAAAGAATTGTTAAAATCAAAGAAGGAGTTCAGGGGTGACGTCAATTTGTAATTTATGGCTTTATAATGGCGGCGTAGAAATTGTGCTCGCTGTTGGCACAACACCATCGATATGCGTTTCTGTATTTTGAGAGTGAAAACTCTACGTTTGTATTACGCTATGCTGTAGATGGCCGATTTTACACTAATTGATATATATATATATATGTCACTTTTTCTATCTTTGCTGAGTAGTAGCCCTCGGATTTTCATGAAATTTTACTTCCACAATCACAGCATTGATTGGATAATTACACTATCAAGCTTTCTCTCTCTTCCTATTTCTCAATAAGTCGCTTCAGAAGCGTCTAAATATCTCACTTCTTCTTTCCCCTGAATGTATTTGTTACAAGTTTGTATTCACTATTGTGAGGCATTTAGTAAAAAATCAGTGGGAGATGGTTGCTAATATATGTATATTTTTAGGCTACTCTGGAGTATTTTTTATAGATTAGATCCATATTCTGTTATTTGACTTGATTTCAAAATTTCATGAAATTATTATTAGCAACAACATACAGAACTGAATTTGTGCTTGTAAAAAAATCAGCCAGTCTACAGTTTTATCCAATTTAGGATAAAATCGTTGTCCTCAGTTATTAAACACACAAATCTCTGAGATACATACTGCGGATAATTCTTTATATATGCTTTATATGCTTTATGTACAATATTGAACAAGTAGAAGAATAAACGATTATGGTATTTCCAAGCTAGCTAAAGTATAACTCATCTGTTTATGTAAGTAAACGTTTTATTCAGGATAATCAAATTAAAGGGGTATTCTATTTAAGATAAAAAATAATACAACAAAAGGCGCACTATTTATTAAAAATCATTAGCATTGTGCATCATAAATGATTTGTGTCTTTTAATTATCTATGGAAGGTTAGAAATTTGTGAAGGATATGCCTGTGGTTAACCTTACTTTTGAAGAAGAATGTTAGATGAACGTTCAGAATACGTTGTTGCGTCTCAAATCAATTAGTAATATCATTGGTGCAATTACAGTCTTTCACTTATGATTCGATGAACTCTTGTGAATTTCATTAAGGTTTGTTCTTGAGATAACTGGGCATTTTAGTTAGAAGAGGACAGGCATATTCAAATACTGCTTGAATTGTAGTATTGTATACTTCTCTCGGTTCTTTAACGCTAAAAGTGCCATTAAGATTACGATGTGCGGCAATTCTTTGAGGACAAATTTTTATTCCAGCGGAATTTGGCAGAAAAAGTAACTCCCAGTATTTTAAGTTAAGAAAAATCCATCAGGTTCCAAGTGTTTGAGCAATTAGTGATGTTCAATAGTTTAGTTTTATTGTTATTCAGTATCATCGTATTCTCACACCTGAGATTAAGAAAGTTAGGAAAGTATGGACTTTGTTCTCCTCATCCTTCGTAATTGAGATAATAAAAGTCTTATCGCATATTCAACAGTATAAAAAGAATCATTGTGAATTGAGATATCTTGACAATACGCCCACCAGAGTAGCGGACCAAGGGTAGATCCTTGAGGAACTTAAGAATGTAACTGCGTAATTCTTTTTTATCCAATCTTGTTCTTAATTTTGATTCTGAAGTTTTTTCTGAATATTTTGTATGATTTTATTATGATGGTTTTCTTGTGTACAGGGCTTTGCGTCTGGTGACACCGTACAAGATGCCTTTGCAATTCGTCATTTCGAAAAGGAAGGTTTAACCCTTTGTCTAGCTCAAAGTTTTGCAAAGAATATGGGCCTCTATGGTGAGAGGGTTGGTGCATTCAGTCTTGTGTGCCAAGATAAGGATGAGGCCGCCAGATGTATGTCGCAGATTAAGATTATTATTCGACCCATGTATAGCAATCCACCCATTCACGGCGCCAGAATTGCAGCGGAAATATTGAGCACTCCAGATCTGAAATCTATTTGGTAGGTCTCTGTGAATCGATATATATATATATATATAATCTATCATTGTCAATACAAATATCAGAATTGAAACCGGGGGCCGGGATTATGATACCGGAGTATGCGGTTATTAACGTCATGGATAGAGACTTACTACTTACTTGTCATTAGATATGAAATTCTCTATCAACTCCAGTTGAAAATGGCACGATATGGTAGGCAGTCTAACTGGCTAGAGAACTTAAATCAGGGATACTAGGTACGCGCAACGATTTCTTTACCTGCTGCTAAAAATGGAAAATCAATAAAATGGACGAACTTCAAGAATCCATATCTAAAAAAAACTACATCGTGTATTTAAATAATTTTTGTACACATTAAAGAGTATAAAAAATTGTATTATCAGTCTGACAGAGACCAATTTAATTTTTTTTTAATTCAAAACTCTTTACCATGGCGACATTTTGGGTGTTTTAAGAAAATAATTTATGGTTTAGAGATATTTCTTTAACAGATACAGGTGCATGGGTAGCATATTGTTAAAGAGCATGCAATTTTGACTTTGAGGGATATTATTTGATGATAGAGGCCAGAGGTATTCAAGAATATGATCATATATACGTATAAGCATTAGTCCACGAGCAAGTCATCACCTTGTTGAATTTTGAAATTTCTTATCTAGTAATTATATAAAATAGTCTATATCTATGGTTATTAAGATATCAGTAGGGGAGGCCTAAAATAGGTTATTCGGAAATAAGATGAAAACAATGAAATCTGTTGTTGGTTTTTATATATAAAAGCACCTAAATGGTGTATTTAGTTCATTTTATGCAACACATGCTTTGATTCTGCTTGTAAGAGAATCTTGGTACACATGTATAGCATGAAATGCTCAGCCAAGACGATCACTTCAGGAATGGCTTTACAGTAGCTTTACATTTCAATTGTGAACTCTGAATCAATCAGTTCATCGCCACTGAATGATTTTCATCTATTTTTATTCTTTATAGGCTTCAAGATGTGAAAGGCATGGCTGACCGTATCATATTGATGCGAACCAGATTAGCCGACGGTTTGAAGAAGGAAGGCTCCTCCCTTAATTGGCAGCACATCACTGATCAGATTGGAATGTTTTGCTTCACCGGCATGAAACCTGATCAAGTAATCAACCTGTTACCGTTTGACAACAATTCTTTCATCGCCATTCATTTTAATTAATTTAATTAAAATCATCAACGTCTACTTTTTATAGCGTCGAAAATCGAAATATTTTATAGGTGGTCCACCAAAGGTCTCCGGCCCTGCGCAATGTTTATTAGAAATAATATTTATATTGGCCGTGTTCGAGTTGTACTAAACGTTTAAAAAAAGGTTCTAAAAATAGCATCAATTTAAACGTTTGATTGAGAAAATCAAACGTTTACATATGATAATCTTGCAAACATGATAGTTTTTAGAAATGTAGGTGTTTTATAGTTTTTTTAAAGACAGCCATACATTGATGATTTAACTTCATAAAATTGTATAAGGTAAACAAAAATAATTTTATCAATATAATATTGGTAATTTCAAGCTATATTTCCAAAAATCGTCATGTTTGCAAGATTATCATATAAAAACACGCAAAGATGTAATACAATCAATTTTAAAATCAAATTAAAAAAATTTCTTTTCGATATTTAAAATCGATTGCGCGCTCCAAATGTAAACAATTTTTAACCAATCAGAACGTCAAGATACCAAATCAAGTTTAGTTTTATGCTATTTTTAGAAACTAAACGGAAAAAAAATAAATCTAAACGCGCATTCGAGTTGAATGTAAAATCTAAACGTTTAGTACAACTCGAACACGGCCATTGCGTTAATACGTGGTACAATGTTTTCACAATTTGCTTTGCAGTTATATGAATTGATCAATCCTTGGTCTCCTCTGATTGGTCAATAATTGTTTCATTCGTAAAACTAGTCGTTAATTTGTAGATTAGATTAATACCTGTTGTTGTATTAAAATATAAATTATATTAGTTTTCGATAATGCAGTAAAAATTGTATATACCCTAAATGGGTAAATCCCAGGGAGAAGAGGGTGTTTTGAAGAGCTATCGTCTGAACATTAATTTACCTCAAAATTCAGGAAATCCGGATATTTCGCCTAAAATCGCGGACGCCTATTATATTGTATAATAGGCTCGGTCGCAAACATGTTCCGTCCGGAATGTTTTTTTATGAAGAGTGGCAATATAATAGTATTATATTGTCCGTTTACTAATTTCTATTGTATTGATAATTTCCATCAATTTTACCCAATCCCAATGAAAAATCGATGGAAATCTATTATGGTACCACCGTCGTAGCGATGAATAGAAATTTTATCGTTTGTCTTGGACCATAACGTTATATGAATCCGTTTCGTATTAATGTCGATAGATTGTACTATAATTCGGGCGCAATTTTCACATTGCCAGTAATGTAATGGATCGTAAAGCAAAATTTCATTTTAGTGCAATAATAAATATTTCGACAGCTTTCGTTATACACTACTTAACTTAACAAGTAGCATACAGAAAAGGATCTGATAAGAAACTACTGACCTTTTCAACCTAAGTATCATCAGTCGGATATAGAGATATCCGCCTATATTATTATTATTTGTGTATGACCTTAAAAGCATAAGCGCTTTAATACAAGGTAGTCATCTGTTGTTACAATTAGGGTTTCTTTAGAGAAATTGTGTGTTGTTATTTTTTAGGTGGAGAAATTAACAAAAGAATTCTCAGTTTATCTGACGAAAGACGGTCGAATCAGCATGGCCGGTCTCACTTCAAAGAATGTTGATTATTTAGCTCATGCTATGCACGCTGTTACAAAATAAAGAAAGAAAATCAATAACTCCCCAAAACAAACCAATTAGACCGGGGCTTCATAAGGACTAAACTTAGTAGTTGACATTGTGTGTGATAAATTTTTCAATTTTTATATTATTTTTGCCTTGCCAATAAATGGTTTTCAACTTTGTTGTTCAAGAAGATGGTTCTTTCTCTCTTAACCTCTTTTAGTATAGCTGCATATTAATGGCATTTGTTTGTTAGTAGCATTGTTTTTCTATTTTATAGGCACGCCGTAGACAATCTTTGTTATAAATTTTTCCATTTCGATATGTTGAATTTCAGCCTATACTATCTGCATTATTTCGAATATTTTTCTGGTGGAATGAATGTCTCAATCATTTATTAATATGATGATGTTATAATTTTGCAAACCGATATCTTCTCATTTAGCTTTATGTACTTTGTGTTTGTTTTAATTACAACTTCATAAATGTAAACAAAACAATTTACGAATAAATATACGAATATTAGTTTCATTTTTTGTTGTTATTCGATTTTATTTCATATTTATTTAATTTAAAATTTTGTGTTTGATCACTCGTTTTTCTCTCCTCGGTAAGGATTTTAAAAGTAAGAACAGCGTTTCCACCCCTCCTCGAAATTCGAGGAGCTCCTCAAATCTGTTCGAAATTTAAATATGTCCTCACATCTTCTCGAATTGTGTGTATTTGATGAAATCTCCACAAATCTACTCGAATTTTCAGTCCCTAATTGAGATTTTTTAATGTTTTTTCACAACTGTCGTGGGTAGCTGTAGCAAATATTTTATTTCTGGTTATCTAAAGAAACTCAAACAGGTTCTCAGACTGAAACAGACAAATTGCAACCTATGTTCTCAGGATAAACATTCTTCATCATTCTAGCTTTGGATGTATCACTCAGGCAAGTTGTCAAATCTGAGCTGATTTTTTTATTGGCTACTCTAAGGACTCATGTATCTATCTGCACAAGCAAGAGATGCATTAGTTAAACAGTCGAAAATGTTCCCTGACTCAAATATTTCTAAAATGATTGCTCTTGGTTCATACCAAGTACATATGGTTATTTATTGTGTGTGGATTATCGCCTGTCTTCCAAAACCCTAAGAGCTTATTGGAGATCTTAAATCATCCCAATTTTATTGTGCCATGTTTGATGAAAGTTGCAACAAAATTTCATACATGCTCCTGTTGTGAATTTTTTCCCTTTCTGTTTTTACTCATCAAAAAGAAATGCCACTTTGCTTCTTCTGGTCTGTTTTACTATGCAAATCTGTTACAGGATTGTATTGACTATGTTCGTACATTTTTACTTAGTTTGCAGTTGTCTCCTCGAATTTATTTGGTCCGAAACAGTGGACACCCTGTAAGAATTATCATGCAGATTTACAAATATGTAATTACAATAAAAAGGTGGACAAAGGAGCATGAATGCTCTCTGATAAGCACCAGTCAGGGCAAATGTTTATAGAATGAGTTAATTGTAGTGAAAATGTGATTTAAAAATATGTAAAGGTAAAACTTTAAAGGACAAATTTAATAGGACAATGCATTAATGATATTTAAAGTGATTTCAGTTTAGATTTAAAAGTCTGGTAAGATGGTAAAGAGACTAAAGCC
>JAYJLU010644367.1:1788-11973 GCA_036873645.1 Minona dolichovesicula | reverse complement strand
CACCTAGTGTGAGGTTACTTGGGTGAAAGTTGACTTAGGAACGAGTTGACTTGGGTACGAGTTGACCTGTTCCCTTATTATACAGTATAATTTAAAATGGAATGAATATGGTCACAGTACCCATATCCATTTAGGATATTGATATGGTTAAACTTTTTCTAGGTCTAGGTAACTATTTTTAGCTATCATGATTAGTAAAAAGATTTGGTAACTGCGGTTGTACAAGTTGTCAAACAATATAAAAGGTTACATCTCATCATTAATATGTATATATAATTACTAATTATTTTTTCTTTAATTGGTTCAATTTATCTAAAATTGCCTCATGATTTTTTATTTGTGACTAAAAAATAAATTTGAATTTTTTAATGAACTTAGTGTCTATAATTCTATTTTTTATTAAATAAGGTATTGGAGTATTAGCTGGCAAAGCACTTCTTTAACAATTATTTAGAATTATTTCACTATATTTTACAAAGAAACTTATTTCATACATTTTATCATTTTTAAGGATTTCATTTAGAAAATTTCATTAGAAATCTGTCATCAGCATAATCATTTTTTTTGCAATTCTATTTTACATCAACTATAGGTAGTTGTTATAAATACAAATTCAATCAATAGTATTACTTGAACTGACAATTGTATCTCAACATTTATTATGCAAACAAGGTTTATTTATACATGTATGATTTTCTTTTAATCTGTGATTTGTTCATTAAATTTCTGTACTTTAAACATACTGTGATTGGACATTTGGTATTTGAATGAGTTGTATGATATAACTCTTCATTTAAGAATTAATATGCTAGGTGTTAATGGTAAATTCAATTTGTAGTCAATATTTTGTCTGAAGGTAGTTGAACTTCCACTACCTTAATTGAAGATGAGGATATGCTCATATTTATTAAGTTAAAGATAATAGTATTATTAGCAGACATAATATGTAGTATTAATAGTATTAATAATAATTCGGCACATTCTGTAAACACTGATAACTATAAAGATACTAAAATCATTTTTTATTATTGCTTAACCATTGATTTTATATATAGGCTGATCCATAAAAAATTCCGTTAATATACACAATATTTACAAGTGTGATCATTTTAATTTCTCAGATTCATTAAATTTAATTCAATGATTATTATTCACTATATCAAATTTTCATGTATTAGTTTATACACTCCTGTTTTATTTGATTAAGAAGATTTAAAGACATAAAAAATATTTTATTGCTAAGTAATCAAGCACCACAAACTAAATATGCTGATATGATGTTGCTAAAATTATGTTTTCTGAGCTTAGCTACATTGTATACAGAAGCTCAGCTCTGGCAATGATGCAGGCTGCTCTGACGTTGGAGCTGAGCTCTATATACAAGAGCTCAAAGCTTAGCTACTCTAACCATGAATAGGCAGAATAAAAAAACATTTGTAGTAATATATCTTTTGTGTAGGATACATATATATGAAAATTAAACTTTTTCAGGTCCAATTTCTTTGAACAATCAACATCAGAATCAACCAGGGATTTAAACAGACCTAATCTAATATCCAAACAAAAGAAATCATGTGTTAGTGATCATAAAAGCTTTTCTGTCAAAAGCCAATCCTCTGAAACTGAAAGTACACTTTGCCAACCTCCAAATAGTCCTGACTCCTCTTCAGAACGTGACAAATTGAGAGAATCCATCCACTTGCCAGATCCCCACAATTATGATTACAGCAGCGATTCTGATGCCAGTAGCTACTGCAGGTACTGTAAAACACAAATAGATTAATTTCACCCTAAAACGAATTACAACCTATTTCATATTTATACTTGCTTACATCCTATTGTATAATCGAGCACTCTATATTTAAAAACTTCTTTTCTAGTTCTCTGAGTAAGTCTGAATCTTTGCCTCGATCAATAAATGATAAAGATGGCACTAGTGATCACCATGATTCCCGCAGATCAGATAGCACTGGATGTTCCGCATCTAGTTTAACCAGATCAGACGATGAAGAAGATGATTTTAGACCGAGATCGCCTAGTCCCACTCCTCGTGAAATAAGAGAACCATCGTCCAGGTTTGTAAATTCTTTCCCTATTTTCATTAAGAACAGTATGAGATAATAAAAAGAAGATATGTGTATAATTTTGGTTTGATTATTCGAACATAAAATCATGCAATTAACCTTTTTGTATGCTAATTGTGTCAATGGTTAGGAAAATTCATATCAATGTGACTATTTCTGTAATCTTTCGTTGACTTCTGAGAATCAAATGCTGCTTATAAGAACACTATTCTTGGTTTTCTATTAAAAGTTTATTTACGAGTGTTGGTTTTCTAAAGTTTAAAGAGCACTTTAAGTATCTACAATACAGAAAACAATTTTGCATGACTTAAAGTTTATTGAGATTGTAAATCATTTTAGTAGGTTTACTTTTTGCGTAGTTTTTATTGCAATGCAGCATATCATTAAACATTTTTATCTGATTTAATATTTAATGCTGCTACCAGACTTGATTTCTAAAGTTCTATATGTGTTGTAGTTGTAGTAGAGAATCACAGAAATCAAGTCACAGTTCAAAAAAGAAAACGCAAAGTAAATCCTCCCCGAAAAGTCAGTCCCACAATAATTCACCGAATAGAAAAACGAATTCCAACAATATCCCAACGACCAAAAAGATTTCACAAAGTGTATCAAATATTCATTCAACGAAAGATTATAATTCTCGAGAACTAAAAAGAGATTATTCCTCCTCCTCCTCCAGTTCTGATGTCACTGATGTCTCTCCCTTGTCTACCAATGGTAGTACAAGTCCCGTTTCACTTTCCTCCACTAATAGATTGAAAAGCGGAGATGAAGAATCGTCTATGATCTCCAGTGATTATCCACAGGGAAATGATGACAGACTCAGTGTTAATGTGATTATGCGCGCTTTGATGGAGTTTGATCGTAATGAAGGTATAACTTACTCAATTATTTTGTTAAAATCATTGATAGACTTATTGTCTCTCTTAGTAAAATTAAACGCTGAAGGTTTCACAAGCAAGTTTATCTGACCCTAAACTATAGTTTCGACACCCGTAAAACCAATTCCTCGAGGACAAAGTCTCATCTAGCCTTTTTATAGAGGCAATCGCCATCGCTCGCAATTTTTATTTTTAGATAAATATAAGCCAACAAAAACATTTTTATTTATAGGTAAGCCTATGATTCCTCGCCCATCATCGCAAGCCGGTAATAGACAAAGAAATCAATCTTTTTCTGCCGAAAGATGTCGCGATATTGATGCAGAAAATCAAAGGCTGTTAAGTTCCTTATTGAAAAATAAAAGTGCCAAGAGTAATGCATCGATAGAAGATAGCGACGCTACCAAAAGCTTCTCGGCTCAACCTAAAAAATTGGTTTATAAAAGGCCATATCATTCAGCCCTAAATAGACAAAAACAACAACGAAAAATTGAGGAAGAAAACAAGGTTGGATGTTAATTTGATGTTTAAATCAGAAATATGACTATTAGATTGGCATTCACTATATATATTCTCCACTCTAATCATGTGCATATAATATTTCAGCGCATATTGCAACGTATTCATTCTGTGCGAGCCACTCCGGGCCTAGTTAAGCAGAACCAATTTCGTGATTATATGAAGGTAGCCTCAATGGGCGGCTCGAATATTCACGATCACAATTCTACTTCCGGATTGAAGGGCAAGGCATTACTGCGTAGTCAGACTGACAGACCCCAGAGTAGTCTCTCTTTGAGACCAAGCAGTGCATCCACCAGGAGAGGTAAAGAACCCATCATCACTGAACGGACAAAAGCAGGCAGTCTTAGAAGATGCCGCAGGTAAATTACAGAGCTATTATTATTATTATAAGGGACTCATAGCCTAGAGATAGACAAATTCCTATCCCCGCCATTATAAAACTACCAATTTCAAATTATCACCTCTTCTAATCGTCTTCCCTGATTTAATAATTTGCTCATTGAAAGAGCGTCGTATCCATTAAGCGTTTTCCAAGAATATAAGAATTATTAAAATCAGAGAAGGCGTTTACGAGAGGCGATTAATTGAAATTGTTAGTTCTATAATGGCTAGGAATTTGTCAGCCGCGTGTAATCTACAACCATCGATATACATTTCAATATTTTGAGAGTGAAACCTCTGTATTACTGTTATTCAAATACACGCAATTTCATTCGACATTGAAAAGAACCTTAGTTATTTACTACCTAATAAGCGAATTGAATTGAGAGCCAATCAGAATAATAGTTCCTGACGTCACACTAAACACCCGCGCATTGTCATGATCTATAGTTTATTAAGCAGCCAATCAGAGCACATGTTGGCTTGAACTTTGCTTTGCAAGTAAATCCGAGAATCAATAGTCTGACGGTGATTTTGTGTTTATTTCTGTTGCTCGTAGAAGGACACGTGGAACAGACTGTATGTAATGCTTCTTTTTGTTTTATTTAGCGCCTGTAGTTTGGACCGTTATGATGAACCCAGCGTAACTTCACCCACTACAGTGATGTCAAACCACTCGAGAGACAATTCAAGTAATCAGAAAGCAAGAGCCAAGCCAGTAACCACAGCCTGGAGTGCCAAAACCTCCACGGAGCCGATGCGACCCGGCTCTTCTCTTGGTCATCCGCCGGCATCTCCATCCCGAAGTTCGAAAAAATCATCGAAAAATCAATGGCCAGCTGGATGGTAAATGTTGACGAATGATCATTTTAATTCTGCGGGAGCATTTATCTGCAATAGTTCTTTGAAACTCTAATAATACTTTTTGCATTTGAGTCTTCAAGAAGATTTTTAATAACCAATCTGCAACTGCACTATGGACCACAGTTAAATCATCAAGATATTATTCCTCTATATACTCCTGTACATTAACATTATTATAAAAACAGATAATTCTTGTCTCGTCCATTATGTAATCCAAATTCAAATTGTCGTCTTTGAATACATTGCTAAATTCTTAACTCTTTCTTCAATGCATATGAAACCCAATATGGCTATTTCTGAATTTCTGTGTGGCATTTTGTTCAGTCCCTGTACTGGCTTATTATTGGCGCTATAATGTTTTAAAATACTGTCAAGCGCTCAACCAATGAGAATATGGTTACTCTTAGCTTGTTTCTTTTAATTCTATCTAAATGGTTACAACCTGTCATGGATGACGTCATCACTCATTAAATATATTGAATTTCATAGTAAGGGATTGGAAGAATTGTGTTTGTTTACGTGTAGCGACTGAATGTGTTGAACCTTCATCATTTAAATATTGTCTTTCACTGAAAAATCAATGATACAATAGTTTCATTATAACTTCTGTTGAATATAATTAAATGTTATACTATAATTTTGTTTTCGAAATAGATTAACGATATTTGAGTCTACCTGGAGTACGCCTTGTTTCTTTCAAACTCTGGGTAACTCAATGAAATTTCATCAAATTTTACTTCAAATAATTCATTGCAGTTTATGATTTTAATCTATATCAAATAACACATCAAAATTGATTATTTTGTACATACATACATACATATATATATATGACACTTATATTAAGTATATGTATAGTATTTTTTTCGTCTTGTTAACATTTCTTGGTTTATGCTGCTAATTATGCTCTGATAACTGGAGTGACACTTGATTGTGATATTCCTCTTGTTTTATTGATATGTATTTAGAATTTGACTATATGCTTTCTTAAATTCATATCATCATGTTAAAATATAATTATAATATAACGAATGATGATAATGTTTTCTTAATAAAAGGTAGCTACAATTAATTATAACTCAATATGTGGATATGATCTGTGGATATGTGGATATGATCATTCCCGAGAGTACTTAACGCCGGGATTCGAACTCTAGGCCCCTGGATTGACGTGGCCAAGCGTTCTAACCATTCGGCCAGCGCTCTCTACAAAAGAATGACAATTTGAAAGATGTCTTATACTGCGTGTTGATTCAACTGGATGCTGAATCAGACATAGATCGATTATTTAAACCTTAAAGGCAGTATCATACTACTATAGCAGTAGGGTTGAATGACAATTTGAAGGCGTGTGTGCTAATTACCATAGATAATGTGCCTGCGGCGTTTAGTGACCCTCCAATTCAATAGAAAGTTGTTACCAACACTGCAATACATAGTAGGGTATTAAGTTAGGTGAAATTTCCATAGAGTTGAAAGATCTATAAGACTTATTTCATTTATTCACATCTATAAACCCTGTAGACCGTTCTAAGTTGAACTTTGTTGATTGTCGAACTTTGTTCTAATTCAAACTTCCACAACTGGATTTTTATGGAAGTTAAATGTGTTTGTATGACCCTTTTTGTTCTTATGAATAAAAGCTTCTCCAAAGATACGAATAGCTTAGATTGTATCGATCGCATTCAAGGGAAGTGTATATTAAGATGGTTACAAACTTCTCATTATATAAATATTGTACAGTGAATAATTTTCGACACCTGTTTTAATATTAGGTTTCACTATGAATGAAAATTATCATATTGTTCTAAATCAAATTTTTTCAATATACAAACCTATTTTTGTTTTAGAAAGATTAATTTCATTCCATGGTTCAGTTTCAAGGGCTTTAGAATTACAAATAAAAAAGAGTGACAAGCGACCGCATGGCGACCACCAAAAACAACCAAAATTTTTCAGTCAGACGGCGACCGTAAAGCGACCGTCAAACAATGGGTTAAATAGACGGCGACTGTGGCGACCAAAATCGACGTTGCGGCGACCGTATAGCGACGAACGTGGTTACCTGGGCCTTAGCAGTGTGAAGTGGAATGAAATGTTGAATAGCGCATAGAGATTATAATTATTTCTTTCTTAAAAAATAAGAGCAGCGGCACATCTAAATTTAATTTATACTTCGATAAGCTTGGGGTGTGTGCTATATATCTTGACTATAGTCGCTCTAGCAGTGTGAAATGGTTAGTTCGCAACCATACTGCTATAGTAGTATGATACTGCTTTATAAGGTTAAATAATCTCTATGTCTGATTCAGCATCCAGTTGAATCAGCACGCAGTATAAGAAAGCTTTAAAAATTGTCATTCTTTTGTAGAGAGCGCTGGCCGAATGGTTATGAACGCATGGCCACTAATCCAGGGGTCGAGAGTTCGACTTCCGGTTAAGTACTCTCGGGAATCATGAAATGTTGAATAGCGCTGTATAGAGATTATTTCTTTCTTAAAATATAAGAGCATAGCGGCACATCTAAATTTAAATTATAAACAATAGGTATCTTTAAGGCATATGATAAATGATCAATTTATGATATTGTGAGATCATAGTCATTAATCGTTATTTGATCTTTACCTTGAGTATAAATAATAGTAGAGTATAGTAATCGTTTATTAAAATTATTACAACCTGAGGAGCCATGGGTATAATAAAGTTACAATTATTACAAATTTTACATAAATTGAATAGGTACATATAAAAAATAATTTAAATATGGATTTATGTACATTGTGGCCTGCTGGCGTAACTAGAGCTATAGCTACTTTATAAACCATAAATTATACATATACATTCGAGAAACTCAATTTTTTTATTTTCTCTTTGATAGTATAGATACTTTGGGTACGACAACACAACAACATAAATAAAAAATACGAATGACCTTAGATGGTAAACGCAATTGGAGGCCACATTTTGGTGTTGTGTAGTTGTAGTCTTTTTCTTTCATTCTTCACAATTTGTATGTTTACATTTTAAAACAAATGCTAAAAATGTAATGCCTTACCTGTGCAACTTTCAACAGCGGCTTTGACAATGTTCCAAATATACTTATATTAATTACTTATTATTACATAGTATGCATTTGGGGGGAAAAACCTAAAATGTTTAGTGGACTCACCACTGAAAATAAGAATAAAGATATGCGTTACAAATGTACGCTAATTTGTTCCAATACGTTACGATTTTTTGTCACATTCACCTCATTCTCATACTTCAAATGGAGACCTTTATGCCAGCGAAATATCAATATCATTTTTCTTCGAATATTAAACTGATCTTAAACTCAAATGAAACCACTCAGACGTACATACTTTGGACTTGTAAATATTTTTATGCAGATCATTTTCTTTCAAGATTTAGTGCTTCACAATGATTTTATTGGATACTCTTGATTTCTTAATCTACACTAAATATCTGTAAACGCAACAGCTGCTAACTTTAAAATTTCAGTTTTTCATTATTACCAATTTTACAGAACAATGCGTATTTTTATTTTCATATTAATTAGTTTATCTCTGCTACAGGTAATATTTAATTTAATTATTAATTGTTTTTGTTCTAAATTTAATTTATCTGTATTTTATATAGTTAACATGTATAGCTATATATACATATTTATATTTATACACATGATAGTGATACTGTATATAACATAGTTAAAATACATCATGATATCAAAGGGTTCCTAAATTATAGCTGATATGTTTATTTATTTAATAGAATTGTGGTATTCTATAAAATGGGAATTAAATTAGCATTTTTTTCATCTTTTCAATTTAATTCTGACATCTTCTATTCCAAAATTTAGCCTTAGTTTTAAAATTTGTATGTTTACATTTTAAAACAAGAGTCTACTATTCTGAAAGCTTTAAAAAAATTTCATGCATTCAAAATATTTATATGACCATATATATCTAATACCACCAAGAGCAGGTCAATTTGACCAGAAGACATTGCCTGTATATGACATAATACAAAAAGCCATAAAGGTCTTTTGTGGTAATTCTGTATAAAATATCATATTTTTAAAACACATAGGGACAGGAAGGGGAGAGAGACAGACATAGAGTATAATTCATCCTTATTGTAGGCATATTTATACTAGTACCTATAACTATGTATATCAAAGGAGGTGTGGTGCAGAATTAGGCTTTGATAGTGGAATAAAATACTCCACATGGATCAATGGAATAAACTTGTAAAGTGACCTTCCAATTCTATGGAACTATAATACCAACTTGGATACAAAAATGTCCTCAGTGATCCAAGGTGATTCTTTATTCCCATAGAATTAGAGGGTCACTATATAGTGGCATATTGTATAGCTGGATAGCTAAGGACTTGTCTAAATCCTAGTTTTAGCTAGTGTATTTATTATTTGGATTTATGTTTCGTCGACAATGATACACTGCAAAGAAAGCCTTACAGCTTCTACTTGACATAGATGAAACAGATTCTGATGATTCTGTGATTCTGACAATGGTATAAAGGACAATTGAATGCACAGCTGGATGCTATCTTTGAGGATTCAAAGAAGTGATAACATCGATTCAGATGACTCTGACTATGTTTCTAGTGATGCTAGGTAGGCCTTGTCATGTTGGAACTTCAAGTGATGCTATCACTTGTGGAGATTTTATTTTGCTATTAGGTAAACAACTATGTAAATAATTACAGGCACAACTATTCCAATACCTATTACGCATGGTTGTGTCCTGCTCCTGCCAAATGAAAACAATGCCAGATTGCTGTGATGCAAACCACCAGAATAAAACCAAGGCTATATGCAGTTTGTGGCCAATACATAGGCTGGAAGAATCATCATAACTTGTAAAAACTGTGTATAAATTTTTTTTTACTTGCTCCATAGTTCTTACAATTTTGCATATGCATATGTTCACCTATATATACATACTTTTTGTTCATTGAAATATACAAAAAATATATGAAAAATATATCTTACAACATTTTATAACATAATAATGCATACATAAGATTGTTAAATGTCCAGAAAAGCATAGGTGGTCAAAATGACAGGTATTGGCAGTTTCGGTATATTCACATCCTCAGCAGTTCTAGTGTTAAATATCATTTTGGAAAATCTATATATTATAGGTACCTAATATTTAACATTTTAAAATGTCTTGAAATATTTTAATATACATTTAGTATATATATTATATTAATTTCTTCTAAAGTTCACTGCATCAAACAACATTCCAAAATATGTATTGATTACTAACAAGTCATACAAATAAATGGTTGTTGTTTTGATATATCAATTTGCAATAATGTATTCATTAATAAAAATATATATTGAATGAGATTTCATCTAACACATTTTAAAGAATGTTTTAGAACACTTATAACCAGATTGAATGCATTCTAACATTCTAAATGAG
>JAYJLU010644366.1:0-15239 GCA_036873645.1 Minona dolichovesicula | reverse complement strand
AGGAGAGTACAAATGGGAAAGAGAAATATGAGAAGGAGAGTAAGAAAAATAGGGGAGAGGATAAATGAGAAGAGAAACAGGAGAAGGAGAAAGAGATAAAGAGAAATAGGAAAGAGGAGAGGATAAATGAGAAGAGAAACAGGAGAAGGAGAAAGAGATAAAGAGAAATAGGAAAGAGGATAAATGAGAAAGAGAAATAGGAGGAGAGTACAAATGGGAAAGAGAAATATGAGAAGGAGAGTAAGAAAAATAGGGGAGAGGATAAATGAGAAGAGAAATAGGAGAAGGACAGAAAGAAAAATAGGGGAGAGGATAAATGAGAAGAGAAATAAGAGGAGGAGAAGGAGAGAATTCCAGGAGCGTGTCGTTAAAACCTCTGACCTTAAAAACTCTAGCACCAGAATGATCCTCCAGTTACTCCCCATAGTTAGACTAGTGTCGCTGACTAGAGTCTAACTATGTTTTAAGGTTGTATTAAGTTCCTATTAACCTTTAACTACTTTTAACTACTTTTAACTGCTAAAACTTTTGTTCTTAATTGATTTGCTAACACTGTATTATGTTTCTACTACCAACTTACTACGTTTGTACCTACACCTACTTTCACATTGTATCTCCCACTTGTATCGCGGTTTGCCAGTACATTTTAATAAAGATTATTATTATTATTAGGAGGATTAAGGAGTTTTATGTAAAAGGTACCAGGAGGTTCGTAAATTTCCAGGAATTCCAGGAGGCGCGGACACCCTGACCCATACATATTGCACCAAAACATAATAATAATATGCTTTCCAAACAAATGAAACAAATACCTTGTTCATGTCGAGAGATCTCTTAGCTCCATCAACAGTGTTCCTCAATAACATGGAAACAGTCATAGGTCCAACACCGCCAGGAACAGGAGTGATCCAGGCAGCTCGTTGTTTAGCGCTTTCAAATTCCACATCACCGACCAGACGAGAGCCGCTTTTACGAGTGGCATCTTTATTATAATAAGAATAGATTACGTCACTTTCGAGAAATAATAATGAAATTGAAAATATTGAAGGAAACTTCTCTATGTAACAAAGTGGGTGTACAGAAATATAAGAGAAAAAATACGCTTGTGGCAGACGAGGAGTCCTTACAAACCGAAGATTTCTTCCTTCTCATTGTAGTTGACGAAGCGTCGGAAGATGAGAGACAGTCTTTAAAATACTGAGGCGGGTTACCATTAGAGGCAACAGATCTTTAAAACTCAATGCGTTTGGCCAATGGCTCAATGCCAATCTAACAAACAATGTGGGTCACATGTAAGTATTTTTGCAACCGTCGCACGATTACGAATAGCACAAGCATTCTGGATATGCTGGATAAAAGCTTTGGAGCAGTCGCTTAAAATTGGATTGCAACGGTCGAGTTTTGAGAAAATGAAAGGTTTTGTGTAAGACAACGACTTATCAAAAGACAATGTAAATCAAGGATAATTAATAGAAAAACATCTTATTTATTGTGTCGCTCACCCGGTATATAATTGATGCCACAATCAATAACAACGGCGCCAGGCTTGATCCAATCTCCCTTGACGAAGTGCGGCTTCCCAATGGCAATAACAGCAATATCGGCGCGCAACACCTCCTCCTTGATGTTCTCAGTGCGGGAATGACACAGAGTGACAGTTCCGTGATTCCAAGTTAAAAGATCAGCCATAGGAGCGCCGACAATTTTACTGCGGCCCAGCACAACGCACTGTTTCCCTTTAATTGGTATTCCGGTGCGCTCGATCAATTCTAAGCATCCACGCGGAGTACAGGGCACTATACAGTCTTTCAGATCGCCACGACTGAGCTTTCCAGCGTTGTCTTGAGATAGTCTTTAAACCAAATCATTAACGTGTATTAAACAATGTGTTTAAAAAGTATGACGTAACTCTCCAAACTAAGATTACATATTCAACTTCTCACATTAAATTCACTTCATATTTCTATTTTGAAAATATGGAATAACCCATTTAGCGAGGTCAAAGTAAGTTTTAAGACTTTTAAAGATGTTAATCTGTAGAAAGAAATGTAGAAAAGATTTAAACTTTCAAAAAGTGTTAAAACTTTGACCGGTGAGAGAAAAGGTGTAATATTATATTTTGAACGAATCTGATGATATTATATATAATACAAATGCGCTAGTAAAGTGACCCTCCAATACTATATAAATAAAGAACTAACTGATTCTAACTTATTATCGTATCCAAATTAGTTCCAATTTTCATGAAGTTGGAGGGCAATCGCTTTATCGATGTATTATCGAAGCACATGAACTAAAACGTGGGGGCCATTGAATAATAACAGAATAACACAGTAACTCTCTCAAAATATTGAAATGCATATCGATGGTTGTAGATAACACGCGGCTGACAAATTTTTATCTCCGCCATTATAAAACTAACAATTTCAATTTATCGTCTCTCCCAAACGCCTTCTCTGATTTTAATAATTCTTATATCTTTACCTGTTGCCATCAAATCGAAGCCGATTTCTGGTGATGTCATGAACAATTCTTTTCCAATCATTCCTGTCATACGAACTAGTTGAGCAATTGTCAAGCCTGTTGGGAGCCTCGCATTGTCCAACCATTTCATTGTGGGCCTTCCCCTTCTTCTTTTATTTGTTTCATGGGACTCTGTCCAGCATTATGTCTTTCTCTAAGCACCCATTTTCCCGAAAATTGTGGCCGAAATATGTGAGACGCTGATTAACTATTCTTGATTCAAGGGTTTATTGGGTTTTGATCTGTTCAGAAACGTATTAGTCTCTCTGTCTTCCCACTAAGTTCCTAGTACCCGTTGCCAGATCCTAGTACCCGTTACCACATCTCGAATGCGTCTATCTTTCGTCCTTTCAGCTAATTTCATTACCCATGTTTCTGAACCGTAAAGCATTTTTAATCTCCGTAGTGGCACTCCCCATTAATTCTGATGGTCGCGCCGAGGAAATTGAAGTGGTCTACGATTTCGATTCTCTGCCCCTCGATAGCAAAGTTATTAATTTCTTTGGAGGCCATAATCTTGGTCTTGTTTACATTAAGATAAAAACCAGCTTCTTCGCTGGCCCTCTTGACTCTTCCCAAAAGGATTTTCAGGTCACTTTCGGAGCCGGTGAGCAGGGTAGTGTCATCCGCGTATCTTAGGTTGTTGACAGTGCGTCCGCCTATGCGTAAATATCTTATATCTTTGGAAAGCGCTTAATGTTTACGTTCTTTCAATGAGCGAATTATTAAAATCAGAAAAGGAGTTTAGGAGAGGCGATAAATTGGAATTGGGTAGTTTTATAATGGCGATGAATTTGTAATCTACAAACCATCGATATGCATTTCAATATTTTGAGAGTGAAACTTCTGTGTCATTGGTATTACTCTATGGTGTGGGCTATATAACTTTTGAGGCGAACATTTTAATTATATGAATCATACGAAGTAAAACTTCGAACCACTTTCCTATATAGTAAAGATACGATTTTTTTTGCCTCCAGCAGTTAAGTTGCGCGCGACACACTTTTTCATGTAGATTATCATATTCTAGTAACACAATTTCGATTTCTGTGGCTTGCATTAATATGTAGGATACCTAGCTGTATAAAGCTATATACTTAAATTCGAGAGATTTCAGCGAGTAGAGAGTTAGATATGACAACACTGACCTGACCTGACAAACAATAATAAAAATCATCAAACACTCCTACCAAATGATAACCTATATTGAACTATGCATACCTATGCATATTATTATTAATGCATGATCAATCTAATCGACAATGATAAGTAACAAATTTAAAATGAGAAGACCTACCCATCAACATCTTTTTCAGCCGCAATATAATTGGTGACATAGTGTGTATCAATCTCATGATCTGATTCCAAAGGTAACTGATAAAATGAAAACAAATATTGAAATATAAACACTTAATAGAGCCACACCTGACGGCATATTGTAAAAATAATCCATTAGTATATTTACCTGAACTATTATACCATGTACGGATGAATCTGCATTTAGTTGATCCAATTTTGACAACAACTAAATAAAAGCAATTGGAAAGTAATAAGGATTTTCTTTAAAAATGAGAGACCAATGTAGAATTACCTCTAGATAGCTGAAAAAGCGAGTCATGGTTATGTTTGTTTATTTGTAATGCTATAATGAGGTTGGACAAAATTTTCTCATAAATTCAGACATTACAACTTTATCTCAAACAAGGGTTAGATAAAATACTTTATCCACAAATCAAACAACAGTGGGTATCCATTCTTCCTCAATGTTTACAAAATTTTACTAATCAGCTAGGAGTGTTAGCTTACTTCAATTTGAGTAGTACTTCTAGGGAGCTTAAAATGTTCAGCTTTCATGCCACATTCTCCAGCAGCTTGTACCTTCATTCTAATATACACATTAGAATCGTCTCTGTCACCAACCTTAATATTTGAATATAACACATTATAAATTATAAGATTTCCCCCAGATAGTTGGCAGGTATGCAAGTAATAGATTATTCATATGAATCACCATTTTGATTTGCAGTCAACTTGCACAATTTTTTAATAAAAAACAATTACAAGGCAGAAAATTATTCATGGAGAGAGAGAGAGATTCAAATATTAAACAAAATATAAACAATAAAATCAATAAATGAAAAAGGTTATTAATCATCAGTCCTAACTGAACTCAACACTGCAGGACCAGGCTAGCCTATTGACAGGTTGATGTCTGTCACACCATTTTTTTTGAAAAAAAAACAAATTGTTAAAATCTGGTATCTCCCCCCAGCAGCGCAGTTGCACCATTTTAATTTGACTGGCCCAGCTCTGCACTGAAAACTGTCGAGCCATCAAAACATATTTTCAGGCAAAAACCTAAGCAAATAATATATATTAAAGTCTAAGTATAATAAATACCTGAACAATAGCTAACCCAGGCTTGAAATCTGGAAATGTTTGGCATACTTCATTCACTTCTTTTTTCAATTGAGACCTAATATCACTAAAATAAAGAATAAAAAGTAGTATATATGTAATTCATAAGGTTAATATATCATTTTATTGACAAGTGTAGATTTCTGGCCTATTCATTATGTATAAAATACATTATAGGTTGAAAGCATCAAATTAACTTATTATTGGTGGTTTTAGTTGCAGTGCATTGAAGTCAAAGGATTTTTAATTAAAATGAAGAAACAATAAATAGTGTAATTTGTGATCAATAAAAATTGATAATTTAGACCAGATATATGAACACAGGGTTATTATATTTCCTCATTTTTATATTTTAACATTCAATAGATGAAGTGACTAACATAAGACCTGTTCTTGCAGCTTAATTCTTTGAAAAGAATCATCCAAATTTTCAAATGTTTAAAAGTAATTATTTCCCAGTTGTTGAAGCACTTTATCATTTCATTTTAGGGCACATTATCATCCTTTTTTCTAAATCATCCTTATACTTTTGTAAAAACTTCTATTTCAGCCAAGGATTTTTTGGAAAGTGAGAATTCTTGACCACAGCCTAACAATAGCAAAAATGTGGTACTTAACAATGTATCTTGAATAGATTTCTGAGAGCAAATTGAGATGAATTTTGTTTATAAATCATAGTTCAGACAACCAATTATTTAGAAAGGCATTTGATATTTAGATATCTTAAATGATAAGAGGATGAAATATGGAAATGCAAACACTGCATTTAAGTGAAAGCCATAGCAGTCTGAATATCAGTGCAGCTTCAGAAAACAGCACTGACAATGGGCATAGCCAGGATTTTACTAGGGAGAGTGTGCAATCAGAAAGCAAGACAATACCCATGTTCTCACTGCAAGCAGCCTGTGGAGCAAGCCTTTACATCTGAGCTTCCAAGGAGAATGTTTGGGATTTATGACTTTAGAATACATCATTACATGGCATCTCAAACATAGCTCACAGACAGTTTTTTGATCTTGGGCAGAGCTGCGGAGAAGTATCTGAGGGATTTATATTTTGTGCGGAATTTATGGGAGGAATTAAACACAACACAAGGTATTATATAAAATGCGACGGTAAGTAAAAAGTACTCGCCATTTAAAAAACGGTGACAATTTCCCGCGTAAGTTTATTTAAAATGATACTAGACCATTAAAACAAACTAACTCTGTTTGACAGAACTCAAGGGTGTCTGCTGGACAATAAATAACAAATTAATAATATTTGTCTTCAGTTTAGCGCCTACTTTTTTGTGGCTTATTCACCTATGTACCTAAAGACTAAGGTCGCGTCCACACTATGATTTTTTTCATGAAACTTTTAAGTAGTTTTTTTTGATTGAACCTGCGTGAGTTTTATTTAGTATCACAAACTTTTTCTTGAGTTATTGTAAAAAAGTTTCATGAAAAACTCACAGTGTGGACGCAGCCCTAAGTATGCATTTGCTAATTCTGCATGTGCGCTGCACACAGATATAATCATGGATATAATTCGGTGACTCAAAACTTTATACTTATCTATGATTGTGTGATTAATAGCTACAATGATTTATAGAAATCTTTTCAGTTTTCTATTCAGCATCCTGTAGATACCATTCCATCCATAAAATGATATTTTGTTTTACATTGTTATTATATTTATTTACGCTGATTTTTAAGGTATATTTTTAAACTGAGTGCGGTTGATGATTTATAAGTACGTATTTCTTTTAAGATTTGTGTACTGCGGATTTAAATGGTAAATATTATGTTAACGGATTTGTATTCTGCGGATTTTATATTCCGCGGGAGCGTCTCTGCGGGGAATATCTTCCCTAAAACGGCCCAAGATCAAAATTTCGCTCACAGATAATAGTGTGTGCTTATATCATGTATTTCTTATAGAACATTTTATATGAAAAGGTTTGTTAAGCTAAAAAAGTCAAAAACCTAAAGTCATCACAATTCATTTGCATAAACAAATAATTTAAAAATACTAACTATATTTAGGATATATTAACTTTATTTCATAACTACATATTTCTGGACCTCTTTTAAGAAATCTTGTAAAATTAAAGTTTTGAAAACATATTTCAAAACCATATGTTAAATATTCAGTTCACCATGAATCTAGTGTTCTTGGCTTCTTTTTTGTGTGGCTAGATTAAATCATTTGCAGAGAAGCATTTAACGTCATAATCCCAAGCATTATAGTTGATTGGAATATGATCATAAATAGAATATATGGAGTTTTCAGCGTATTTGTCAAGGAAATTCGTTGTCAACATAGTTTGATATTTTTATTTGCAGTGTATTTTGATGTGATGTCTAACTATACATATTAATACTTTAAGTAGGGAATTCTTTAAGTACATCCCCAAACATAAATTTACAAAATTCTGCTTTGTCTAATCCAATGATTTCATACATGAACAATCAACGGCAATATATTATAATAAAAAACCTTGCAACTTCTTTGCCCAAAAGTAATCTTCCAAATTCTGGCACGTCGCCAGTGTCCATCTCCATAATTTATTAAATATAATCTTGCGTATTCAGACACGACCGGACACACAGCTTTCTCAAAATATTGAAAATGGCTCTATAGAATTAATATTATAGTAAAACAAATTTTTGCTCACATTATTTTTAGTTTCAAAATGTGAATATGATCTCCCCAATGCCCTTTTCAACATGGAATTTGCGCGTTTACTTAAATTATCAAAAATGAAGGGCTGGCTAACTCAGTGAGTTGAAAGGAATAAATATTGAATTTAGTTCATCACAAATGATATCGAGCGAATAGAAGTTGTATGTTGTTATTTTCTATGTTTAAAGGCAGAATTATTAGGTAAATGTGTCATATATAGCGGTTAACATATTGTTAATCTTGTATATAGATATATTACTAAAATGTGAAGTATGCTCCGCGAGGACTCCTGACAGATTTTGAGGTAATCCTGCTCACGTACATTCGGTCCGTATCTAGAATGAAACCTGAACATCATGTTCAATTTGAAGGTTTTATTTCGTCCTGATTATTGTTGCATGGTTTCCATATTAATAACAGCCGTGAAAATCAAAACGTAACCGATTGAAGATTTGATTTATGACAAGTTTTAATATTTAAGATAGTACAATCAAACTAAGTATCGTTGGATTGAATACGCCGAATTCATTAAACAGCGTAATCAACTTATAATTACGAGGGCTGCTTCTAGGAATATATTTCATTTGCGAAAGTACAGTTAGAAATATGATTAACTTAAACAACTCTGTTGTCCCCGGAAATCCATTGATATGTTGCGTAGGACATATGAAGTACCATAACCAGGGACTTCATATCTACCTGATTAGAACAGCAAATTAGCTTCCTTATTAATAAAATCAACAATTTTAAAAATTTAGCCTATAAAATAGTAACGAAAATTTGACTTTTTTATTACAAGTACAGCCTTTATAGCACTATAATTAGCAATATTTTTCGATAGCTGGCAACTGTCTTCATATTTTTTATTCATTCGTTTATTTTATTTACCGGCCCTGCCCATTCTTACTACGTATTATGCTTTTACCGTATAGAGTATTATAATGTAACATTACAATTTGAAGCTCCGTCTCTCTAGATGACAAGAGATATTAATTATTTGTAATCTAAACGACATTTCATAATTTTTGCAACTGTTAACACTTAAAAACATGGCGAATCTTAAGCAATATTTGATGTGATAACGCAATCTGTGTTAACAATTTAATAAATTCATAAAACATGTCATGAAAATAATATCAGAAGAATAATGTACATACATATTATGGTAATAACAATTTATTTTTTGAAATTACAAACAGTTACAAACGATTAAGTGGTAAAATAGAATTGAGTCTCCAATTTAATCCTTTCTCAGAGGAAAGTTATGAATTTCGGTACCTTCACTGGTAATGAGGTGAATAACTAAACCATCACCACAATGAATATCACGCTCTGCAGCACTGATGAAGATATCTTTAACCAACTTCAACGCATCTTCTTTTGAAATATTAGGCTTATCACCAGGTCGATTTTTGCCACCCACCTGTAGAACGAACATTTACATGACATAAGTTTGACTATTTAAAAATGCTAGCCTTCTCATGTATTCCTTTAGCGATTAAATATAGGTAAAGCAGATGGCTTCTGTAGGTTTAAATACGAAATGTGTAACTAGTTGAGATTGATCAATTAGTTTGACTACAATTCAGTGCCAAAATATTTGTCACATTTTAATAAGATATATTTAATAAGTCACAGAATTAATTAAACATTTTTTAAACAACACGCAAACCAACCTGACTGTCCAAGAATGGTTGAAGAATTGAGCTAGAACTTCCACCAGCTCTGTAAGACTCTCGCTCATATGACCCGACACAGTCGTAGCTATAGATTGCACCCTTGCCATTTTCATCCAGACCGGCGACAATATTGTTGACATAGAAAGGGAAGAACCGCCGAGAATACAATATAGTTGATAACATAGCCGCAAATGCATTTGTGGAAATCAACTTCCCATGATCCAAACCATAATTCTAACAATTTGAAAATTTACGAATAATACTTTAGTAAAAGTTCATACGGGAAATGGAAGGACAAACAACAATTACTAGAACAAATTACTTAGATTGCCTTTTACTTTTTAAATTACTTTCAAAAAATGCCCGGATAGATCAAGAGAAAAGTTGGTTAATATTGCAGATATATAGTCAGAAAACCATAAGTGTATAAATTATAATATAAACAATATTTAAATAAGATTACCATAACTCTGGATTTTAAGACTTTCATCAGTGTGAGAGTATCTCCCTGAAAACCAGTTGCACCAACAGCCAATTTAGGAGTTCTGAAATTTTAAAAAAGAAACATTTAATTAAATCGCAATAGCAATCTTGCAATTAGCAAAGCTTTACTAAAAACCACTTAAAAGTCAATAATAAAAGTGTAAATAAGCACAGGATGCGTTAGATAAATAGATTTATTTGCAAATTTTTGGTCATTCGACCCTATAGTCCTGTAACTTTACAAATGAGTGAAATTAGAACGAGTGGGAATATATATAGCACAGTAAGTCTACTTTCATTTCACTTAAAAGTCAATCTTGAAAGAACACCAGACTCTGATCTTAAAAACCTGAGACTTAATAGCTCATAGGTTAAATATAAATGTTAATTTTGTAATGATTGATTATAGGAACAATTATATAGCTTAGGTGAGACATTGAAAGTTATTTTATAATAAAATAGAAATATCAAACATACATTGGATACACATGACTATTTTCACGGGAATTGATCATATAGTATCTCTCTTCACATAGCCTAGTATCTGATGCAATGATTGCATAGTCTTCTCCAGCAATCCCAAGAATAGTTCTAAAAGTAGATACAGATTTTTCTGATGTAAGAAAATTTTACATAGCTTGTAACTGCATACTATTTTCAATCAATACTATATAAATCTAATATAGTGCCATGTAAGGACTAAAAAATTACACATAAAGCATATTTACTTGATTTTTGATAAAAGTATATATATTCATTGATTATTTGCCAAAATAAACTTATAAATCAAAATACTTTATAAATGAGTATAAATCAGTTTTAAGCAATTTTGGCTGGTCCTGGCAAAACTTGCATATAAATGCACTATATCAACCTTGTTTATTAAGCTGATGAATAATGTTAATGTTCCATAACTAGAGATTTTTTGTTCCAATGCATAATTATTGTCATATAACAAGTACATCTTATATTTATTTATTAAACAAATCTGTGAATCATTGTGAATAGAATAGCAGTCAATAAAACATTAGTATGTATAGCAATAGTACAATGTTGTCCAAGCATGTCATTAGGGCCTAAATGTATTTCACCGATTTAGAGACTGGTGCTAAGCCAGCTGTTGAGGATGAAGCAACTTTAAAATGAGAATTGGAGAACTGGCCTTTTACAAAAGCTCTATGTTTAACAGACATAACATGTCCTTTCACTTGATTAAAACCTTTATTCCCTAGGTAAACTGAAAACTATTAGAACACCATGTATACAAGGCATATGGAGTTTTACCAGGAATTGGTTTGACTCATAATTTATATGGGTGGTTACCATTTTTATCCTTCTTGTCTAATTAGTTAATTTAAGAATATGATACAGCCATTTTAATTCTGAAATATAAAATTATTAAAAACAAATAGCTCATCTTACACATTTACTATATCTAAGAGTCTTATCACTTTTTTATAAAAATAAGAAACTTAGTATGTATTATTATATATAATTATGCAATATGTAAAGGTTTAAATGAAAATTTTGCCAGATTCATATACACATTCATATATATAATAATGAAAAAAGAAAGAATAAATATCTCTATATATACAATAATATGCATAAGTGATTAAAATAAATGTGTATAAAAAATATTTAAATCAAAATAGAAATCCCTTCAAAAAATAAAAAAATGAATATTTACTCATAACATATGATAAAAGTGACCTATACAATGCCTGAAATATTTCACTGATATAATTTTCTACACAATTATTGCAGTATATTGTAAATAACTGATAAGCCATTAATCATACATATGAAATAGAAAGGGTTTTGTCTAATAAAAATGAGTTGCAATTGAAGACTGAAGGTAGACAGAATGATAGGTTGAACATAACATGATTTTATTTATAACCTGTTAGGCACCATTAATAACTAAACATAACTTATTTATAGCTAGTCTGCACAAAAGCAAGGTGCTTTAAATTCATATAAGAGATGGCAAAAAAAGCATTGCCATCATATAGTGTATATAGAATTAATTGAAAATCACTTTTCTTTATATGTTAACTTCTATAAGTAATTTTGTTTTGTTATGAAAGAAAATATATCTCAGGACATTTCATGAAGTTTTAGGCAATTCAAGAGTTTGATTAGTGTTACATAATTCCTTCTCAGCAGCATTGATTGTTAATCGATAATGAGGAGGTGAAGCCTGCGCTGCAAATAGACTTTATAAGTATAAATTTTTGCTGGAAGCCAGCCTTTACGTATACATGAATAGATACAGCTAGAAATTGATTGCTCATGTATTCATAAAGGCTGGCTTCCAGCAAAAATTTATACTAATAGTCTATTCGCAGCGCAGGCTTCACCTCCTCATTATCAATTTAAGAGTTTATTCTAAATTGTCTTATATATCAAAGATTATATTTGACCATTACTATAGGTAGGTAACAAATAATGTAGTACCAACATTAATTTATATATTTATAACTAGTCAAACATATCTACACAAGGAGATAATTGACAAAATTTCAGCATATCTAGCCAAATAAAAAAAAATAGTCAATTGACATACATAATTAATTATAACCTTTTTTTCATTTTAATTTGCAGTTTAGCACAAATGATAATGATTATTTCTTGAATAATTCCCCATACATCTATAAAACACAGCAATGAATAGGTTTGCAAAAGCTGCTATATTATTTTGGGTTATAAAATTAATAAATATGATTCCACCATCAGTTCAATATTTTTACATTACAGAAATAGATATATATATGTGCAAATATTTAAACTGCAAATTTAAGTGTGAGATTTGAATAACACAATATATGTATTTTTCAGCAACCTACCCTCCGTTAGCCGAATAAGGATTAAAGCCCATGTTTACTATAATAAAATGCTTAGTGTATATTTCTTTCAGATATACGATGTTTAAATTTCTTGATTATTTTTAGTCATTTTTAAACAAAATTATATATTTGTCTCATGTGATTAGCTCATCATTGTTGGATCATGGGATCGACAACAATTAAAAAATACTTATTGAAATGCGGTGTCCCATATGGCGTTGTAAATGGGTGGCTGAGTTTATCCAATGTATAATTAAGGCGATTATTCAGCTTGGACGAAAATTCCGTCGGGAGTTTGATCCAATCGGATAATTGTTCTAGTAGGGCTGTACGATAATGACGCCAGGCTGCGGATAGGGGTGGGTAGGGGTTGATACGTCCGTGGAAAAGCGTGATGGAGGGAGAGGGGGTTTACAAAATTATGTTGTCACAAAAAGTTCTTTTTAAAGCACATTGAATAAACAACAATGAATAAAAATGAGTTATTGAGATTTTCTCAAAATTTAAAGTACGCAAATTGATTAGCATCTTCTTTACATCTTCTTAGCAATCAATTTTACTATTATTGAGTTCAATTGATTCATTTATAGAATTTCTTAGAATTTCATATTAATTTTGATAAGAAAATTTAATTTTTGAGAAAATAAAATTCTTCTCTTTCATTTATAACCGGGTGGTTGGTTTTGGGAATAAAAATCTCAATTACTCATTTTTGTTCATACAGCAATGTTTCGTTTAAATGTTTCGTTTAAACGACAGGTATACCCAGATCTTTTTACAACACATAAAAAACGCAAAATTTTAGTTATTCGTCGTGATTAGCAACAATGACGATATAATATAACCATAAGAAAACGTTGGACTTTTGTTGACGAGTCCACCTTATTTTATTGATGTCATGCGGAAGATGGACTTCATGCAAATCGTAAAAACAGTATATGTAGGTACACTGAATGCTGTGGTGATAAAATAGGCTACACTTTCTTATTTATAGCTATATACCTACTATATATTTCAGAATTGCGGTAATGTTTTTGCTAATTATAATTCATTAGATAATGGGTAATTATCATTATTCAGGACGAGTACAACATTTTCAGAAAAACCAAACTTGATTAAATATCAATTAACTTTTAAAGGATAAACTTTGATTCCCATTTTTTATTTCAATAAACCTTTATTATAATTATAATTATTATTATTTATTACCATAATTGGAAAAAGGAATAAGGATTATTTTTTATTTCACCGGGTTTAATTTAATTAATGTATTAATTAAGTAGTAAATTCGGACTGTAAGAAACTAAAAAATAAACTGTTTTTAGAAAACGAAATTATGTACTACTATTTGTAGATTTATTTTACTTCAAAAAATATTTTTCAAAATGGACACAAGTAGAAATTAATTCAAAATAATAGAATAAAACATATTATGCATAGTATCATGGCACTTACTGAATGAATATAAAATATAGTTGAATTATTGTTTTTCAAACCACATTTAACTAAATAACATTACATGCATCCAAATTCTAATGAAAATTATTATTAGAAGGAATTATATTTTCGGAGTGCTTTTATCAACGGTTGTGACTTTCTTCAATCCATTTTTACTGAAGCCTGCGATAGAATTCAGGAGATTACTCCTGTCTGTAGAAGAACTCTTAGGAAGAGGCGGTGCTGACGCAGGCGGCATTATTGCTGGCGATGACGTGGGTGGGGGCGGGGGTGGTGGGACGAAGGCACCTATTGGTGGAGGAGGTGGCGGTGGAGGCGGTGCCGAAGCCGGTTGCGATATTAACGGTGAAGTGGGAGTCTTTGGCGGCTCTAGAATGGGATTTGTGAGAAATTTATAGGATTTATCAGACAATTGGTATTAAACATTTAATTAAACTAATTAATTGATTAAAAAAATAATTTAATTAATAATTTTATTATTTTTAAAAAAATTAATTTAATTTTTAGAATGAGATTTGTGAGAAATTTATAGGATTTATAAGACAATTGGTATTAAACATTTAGTTAAACTAATTAATTGATTAAAAAAGAATCATTAATTTAATTAAGACAGATATAGATAAAACTAAGGACATGCCACTATCATTTGTCGAACTCTTGGTGTTGGCATCGGCAGAATTTGTCTGTTGACCGATTAAATCGACTCCCCTCCTTCTTCTAGATTCTTTCTTCTGTTTAACTTTTTGTTCAGCAATTTGAACTTCTGCCATTGTCCGGCGCAGTCGAGTTCTCAGTGTTCGTTGCTCTTCAACATACGACTCCTCCACATACTGACGATGCTTTTCGAATATCTCTTTAGCCTGACCTGAACATTGTAATTACAAAAATGTTTTATAGTACTATATGATTATTATTATTATTTTGAATTTATAAAACATACCAGGAAGCTTCCAGGATGGTTTATCAATCATTTTTGCTCCAGAGGATTGAAAAAATCTGAAATTGATCGAAAAGCGATAAAAACATTGATATAGATGGTAACATCAGCCAATATCCCTACTTCCCATTTCTGCAAAAATACTCGAGCGTCTGGTAATCAACAGTATTAAAACTCACATTTTTTTAAACTCAGACGAATTTCAATTTGCATACAAAGAAAAAT